>JAYMTA010000345.1:0-30821 GCA_036897625.1 Pelargonium cotyledonis | reverse complement strand
CTTATGCACATATGCAAATCTGCACATGGGGTGTAGGTTGAAAAGTGAGGGTAATATTGAAAACATACTAAGTTATCTAGTAATCCTTAATTTTTGCAAAAAATGGAAACAAGACACTTATTTTGGAACGGGGACAGTAGTTGTTTGAGAAGAAAGATAAATGGCATGGTGGAGTCCATCATTCTAAACCAGAAAGAAAAAATGTACCCATGTAATTGCTAGTATTCAGTTCCGTTCCTTCTATATGAACATATGATGGGTAGTTTATATTTTATCACTAAAATGAAATTACTACAACAAACAATTACTACGTTAAATATGTTTGATGATACCGCCCCTCAAATGCCAATAAACATTACAGCAGTACATTAATTCATCCCAAAAATGAGCGTTCACCTTTGAAAGGATGTATTGTCTAACAAAACCTAACTATACCTTGGTGTCATCTTCTTGGATTGCAGTTGTGGCTTTCTTCTGTGTACTGCTTGAGAGAGATTGGATACTATGTCCATTCACCTTTGTATCAGACTCTTGCACTTTCTGCATTTCTTGTTGAGAGTTTCTCAATGCTCCTGATACCTTTTGAAGAATACCCTGCCATTTTATATTCCAATGATTTTTAAAGAGCTCGCATTAATGTAAAAGCTCACTTCCCTGCTCAAAACAGAGATACCTAACCCTATTGTAGATAATGATGGAATTTCTGTTCCTAAAAGAACCTACTTGAGATCTGAAAAACCATAGCTCCTACATGAGTAGCATGTTGAATTTATATGAACAAAGAAGTAAACTGTACTGTTTAAACAAAAAAAAAATCCCTGCAATCACCTAGATTGTGTTTGTGCCACAAAGTAGAAGTAACGATAAATCTACATGGAAATCTGCTTACTTTTTCATACAAAGATTTTGCCTCAGTATACTGTTTTTTGACTTCCTGGTTGTCAGGCTCCAGCCTCAGGGCAAACTCAGAATCTGCATTAATTTATACTTGACAGTTGACATATTACAGATCAAATGGCAAATTTTATGGAAGAAATATATGGCTTAGATTTAGCATACCCTCAACAGATTCTTTAAGTTTGCCAAGTTCTTTTCTTGCTGTTGCTCTGCGTGAATATGCTTTTATGTAGCGATCATCTAAATTTAACGTCTCTGTACAGTCATCTTCAGCTTCTTTAAATCTGCTATCCAAAAGAAAGTTATGATCAAAAGGAAAATGAAAAGAAGTTTTTTACATCGCGTGATCCTATTAAAATTATTACTCTAACAAGGCAGGGAACTTAGAGCTTTCAACATTGGAAAAAAGTAGCAACAGACCACTCTCATGAAGTCAACTGTGCAGCATATGAAAAAGCACAGAACCTAGGAATGAACATATTTTAGGATAAAAACAGTGTGTTCTGCATAAACTTGCCTTTTGAGTTTTAGGTATGCCATTGCTCTATTTGCATAGGCAACTGCTGTGGGGGACAAGGCAATGCTCCTTGAGTAGCATTCAATAGCTTCCTTAAACTTTTTCCGTTTAAAATACTCATTACCCTGCAAATTGGGGTGGATTACAAATTTATGAGCAAGGATTACGTTATACAATAAAATAATTTTAATTAATAATGATCAACATTCATAAGTTTAACAGTTCCTACCAATTCTTTCTCTGAAGTAGCAGTAGGTGAGTCGTCTTCAGCTGTGAAACTAATTGATGTATTCATTTGATTATAATTCCGTGTGTAATCATATTGTCCAGAGACTGTTGGAGTTTTCATTGTTGACCTTTTATCCTCAGTAACTATTCCAGACTTCTGAGATGATGGCACCTAAATATCAAAATATTGTGTGTTAGTGAAATAAAAAATCACTGGCACGAGGGTATCTATTTCTACAAGTGAATAACACATATAGACATGCATACATACACTATACATGGTGCATGGTGTATAAGTATGCTATCAACCTTCTTTATATTGAATGATGGATCGCTGAAAAGTTCACTTATATTTTACCTTTCCTAACTATTCAGGAAGATAGTGACGAACAAGCATGTGCCATCATGCAGAATATATCTAATCCTATCGGCTGACAAAGTACAGATTACATGCACAAAATAATCCTTAAAGTTCTTTACTCTTTACTCAGTCTACTGGACCATACAATACATAACAATGAAATATTCATAAGATCCATTCAGTCTATCAACACCTGAACTTTGAAACTAGAAGTTTTTACACAGGTAACCCCGATACAATCTGGAACAAATAGTGGCATTACATGGGGGACCAAAAGCAGTTAACAGTTAACTCACAGCTTAATATTTTATGAGATATGACAACAATACCGATTTGGAAGCTTGAGGTTTCATTTTTTTGTCTTTGTCCTTCATTGAAAGTTCCCAATCCTGCAAGTCATTCAAAAATCCCTGGAAGTCCTGGCAAAGGGTGCAAATAAATATAGTAAAAGAAGGATTGAAAAGCCACTAAAAAGCAACTTAACAAGCGGGTGAAAGAATATTAGCTCACACAATTGTTCTAGTCTTCTTTTATACCCTAATGAAAAAAAAAAAGATATTAAGGAAGAAATTAGGTAGATAGATTAAAGTATCTAAATGGTGCTCCAATGGGTTTATGTGATAAAAATTAAGAATGTTGTAGGTTTTGGGGGTGCATATCTGCAACTTCTACTTCATGTTCTACAGAAAAATTTCGAAGTTGAGAAGCTTAGCACAACACAATCTTTGATTGATGCATATGGAACTAACAAACTGTCAAACAAGTGAACTGTTTCCGAGTGTTATGGAGTGCATATAATTCCACAATATTTACTATTCTTGATATATGAAATGATTCAAGTACACTGTTACAGATTCTATATTCAGCAGTTTCCCAAAGCAGATATCAGAGCATTTCCAAGGTCAACTGGCTGTGAAGCATTTGGCCACCAAAACTAAGCAAATTGAGTGGGGCTATCATGTCACCTCAACTGTGTGCCTAGCCACACAATGCCATATTAAAGGAAACTGAAACCAACTAATGAACAAAATTCTCATAAAATAATCAACTATGATCATGCACTTTATAGGCACCAATTTTATTTAAAAGGGCAGATAAAGGGAAAAGATCTGAAGCAGAGGTTTACAGCTTCAACATTCTATACCAATGGAACCTCATTCTAAAATTCATCAAACCAGTGTAAAGCTAATTTAAATTTGCAAATGTTAAATCCCATTTATACTGCTGCTCAATTACAATTAAACCTCTACAAGAAGCTAGCTTTTTACAGCTCTCCTATGCTGCATTCCATAAAAATCTTACTTTCTTGTTCAGCAAAATAAAATTAAAAAAAGAAGTGTGTACCTATATAATCATGAAATGTAACAATCTGCAATAGCTGAGATTGGCGTTTAAATTTCAGAATCCAAACCACATCAAACAAAAGACTCTTAGATTGCATTATCCACACTCTTTCCAGTATTTTCTCAGCAAACAAACACGACTCCATTTATTACATATACACACATGCGCATGTACCAATATAAATATATATCGAAACTGCAAGCATCAGAATCGTACCAGAGCCTGATCGCGACCGTGCTTGCTCGGAACCCTAGCCATAACAGCTCGAAGAAGAAGAGAGACGAGAGAGCAAGTTGGTTCCGATGGTTCTCGAAGTCGGGGAGAGTGGAAGGAGGAGCAGGAACAGAAAGCTGAGTACGAGTCTCAAGTGCTATTGATATTTATACTTGGGCTTCATTGTGAATTTGGGATGATGCTAAAGCCCAATTAATAAGGACTAAGCCCATCAATGAGCCCAATCCAAAACTACCTCTATTATGGTTCCAGATATACTTCCCGCGAGGTCGTGGTTCGAATTCCATTGATTATTCGGGCAAAGGGTTAAGAAAAAATTGTTCGAAAAGTCGCTAACAAAACAAAACTCGATGCTAGAAAATCGAGAAGACAAAAACTAGATGTCACCTAAAATAAGACTAAAAACCTCCCATCGGGTCTTGATTACGAAAACCACCTATCAACACAATATTGAAAAATGACATTATGAATACAGGCACAATATCAACAAACAGTGTATTGTAAGCCAAACCAAAAAATACCCAAATCTTCAGAACACAAAACAAAGGACAGAGAGATATTAGGGAACCTTATCATAGTATATATGATGATCCAACATGAAACCACAAATCCAAATTTTAAACCTAAAACACACTTCCGCAGTACCATATAAGAACCACACAATTCAAACTTATACTAGAAATTAACATCCATGCATGACTGAAATGAAAACATACACATAAAACTTGCTGATATTATCTATAGATCACGACGCAGGTTAGGCACTTCCTCCACGAAGGCGGAGAACAAGGTGCAGAGTGCTCTCCTTCTGGATATTGTAGTCTGCCAAGGTTCGGTCATCTTCCAACTGCTTTCCGGCAAAGATCAGCCTCTGTTGATCCGGTGGGATCCCCTCCTTGTCCTGAATTTTCGCCTTCACGTTGTCTATAGTGTCGGAGCTCTCCACCTCAAGTGTGATGGTCTTCCCGGTCAGAGTCTTCACAAATATCTGCATCCCTCCACGAAGCCGGAGAACAAGGTGCAGCGTGCTTTCCTTCTGAATGTTGTAATCTGCAAGGGTTTGACCATCTTCCAGCTGCTTTCCGGCAAAAATGAGCCTCTGCTGATCTGGCGGGATTCCCTCCTTGTCTTGTATCTTTGCCTTCATGTCGTCAATGGTGTCCGAGCTCTCAACCTCTAGCGTGATAGTCTTCCCGGTCAAAGTTTTGACAAAGATCTGCATACCACCGCGCAGGCGGAGAACAAGGTGCAAAGTACTCTCCTTTTGAATGTTGTAGTCTGCCAGGGTTCGACCATCTTCCAGCTGTTTTCCGGCAAAAATAAGCCTCTGCTGATCTGGCGGGATTCCTTCCTTGTCTTGTATCTTTGCCTTCACATTATCAATAGTGTCCGAGCTCTCAACCTCTAGAGTGATGGTCTTCCCGGTCAAAGTTTTCACAAAGATTTGCATACCACCGCGAAGGCGGAGAACAAGGTGCAAAGTACTCTCCTTCTGAATGTTATAATCTGCTAGGGTTCGACCATCTTCCAACTGCTTTCCAGCAAAGATGAGCCTCTGCTGATCTGGCGGGATTCCTTCCTTGTCTTGAATTTTGGCCTTCACGTTATCAATGGTGTCGGAGCTTTCAACCTCTAAGGTGATAGTCTTTCCAGTGAGTGTCTTAACAAAGATCTGCATACCCCCACGGAGGCGAAGAACCAGATGAAGAGTGGACTCTTTCTGAATGCTGTAGTCAGCCAAAGTCCTGCCATCCTCAAGCTGCTTCCCGGCAAATATCAGCCTCTGCTGGTCTGGTGGAATACCTTCTTTATCCTGAATTTTTGCCTTCACATTGTCTATTGTATCAGAGCTCTCGACCTCAAGGGTAATGGTTTTTCCAGTGAGGGTCTTGACAAAGATTTGCATTCCACCACGGAGGCGGAGAACCAGATGAAGAGTGGACTCTTTCTGAATGTTGTAATCGGCCAAAGTCCTTCCATCCTCGAGCTGCTTCCCGGCAAATATCAGCCTCTGCTGGTCTGGTGGAATACCTTCCTTATCTTGAATTTTTGCCTTCACATTGTCGATTGTATCAGAGCTCTCGACCTCAAGAGTAATCGTTTTGCCTGTGAGGGTCTTGACAAAGATTTGCATTCCACCGCGGAGGCGGAGTACCAAATGTAAGGTGGACTCTTTCTGGATGTTGTAGTCAGCCAATGTTCGCCCATCTTCAAGCTGCTTACCGGCAAAAATTAGCCTCTGCTGGTCTGGGGGAATACCCTCCTTATCTTGTATCTTGGCCTTGACATTGTCAATTGTGTCAGAACTCTCTACTTCAAGGGTTATGGTCTTTCCAGTGAGAGTCTTGACAAAAATTTGCATGCCACCCCTGAGACGAAGAACCAGATGTAGAGTTGATTCCTTCTGTATGTTGTAATCAGCTAAGGTCCGGCCGTCCTCGAGCTGTTTACCAGCAAAAATCAGTCTCTGCTGGTCAGGAGGGATTCCTTCCTTATCCTGAATTTTGGCCTTGACATTGTCAATGGTATCAGAGCTATCTACTTCGAGAGTGATAGTTTTCCCAGTGAGTGTCTTGACGAAAATCTGCATCTGTATATGGTAAAGAACAAATATTACAAGAATCCCACAACTTGTGGTTGAAAAGTACAATATGATAATGATATACAAAGAAAACACATGTGAGCAGAAATATACATTGCATTCCTTCATACAAGACCAATGATCAACGAGCCAAGTCTTAGTTCAAACTGTTTCACTATCTGACCCCAACCTTAACAATAAAAGGTGTAATATCCCACCAGAATTCACATGCTAGCAACTAGCAAGGATGATTATAAAATGTCACACCAATTACCAATCCCAGATGTAATCATCAAATAAAGCAAAATCAATGAAACTTTAACAAGATTTACATATCAGATACCATGTAGGAACAAGCACGTCACTTTTTTCTAATCAAACTAAGGGGTTATATTCTTCAATGCAATTTTTTATCCCAACAAAGTTATTTACAAAATCATAGTAAAGATATCCATATTACAATTCACTCGGGACCCAAGATTCTCTCCAAACTGAAACAAATTGATCCCACAAAAATCAATCAACTTCAGAAATTAAATTATTTTCAAGATTATCATGAATTTAAGCATTATTGATATTACAACTATGACTAAAAGCAACAGTTAACAATTTCCTCCCAAGCAACAAGAAACACTGATCTCAAAAGGACAAATGAGGAGGAAAAAGAAAGAAAAGAAGGCAAAAACCATATGTGATTGGAACCATCAATCAATTCTAAAATCATCAAGTACATTATTCATAGCCCAAAAATCAACCAATTTGTGATCACTCTACAAGCCTACAATTCTACCAGACTATCTTTCTTGTATTTCAGGGTAAATCAGAATTCACAATCTGATATCAACTTTTTCATGTTTGATATAGCATCTACGAATAAAAGATGAATGATCTGAAAAGAAAAATTACAAATATATATTCAAGAATGGAACCATCAACAGAATCTAAAAATTAAGCCCACAGTAAATCAG
The DNA here is from genome assembly GCA_036897625.1 of Pelargonium cotyledonis. Lineage (NCBI taxonomy): Eukaryota > Viridiplantae > Streptophyta > Magnoliopsida > Geraniales > Geraniaceae > Pelargonium > Pelargonium cotyledonis. Next base: position 23,691 of record JAYMTA010000345.1, on the reverse strand, counting down.
AGTTCACAGTCACAATCTTATTTCAAGATTATCATGAAATTACGCATAATTACACAAAAATCATCACGAAAGTAAGGGAAATTTGAATCAAATCGACGAACAAGAACAAAACCAATCTGCAATTAGAGTTCACAATCACAATCTTATTTCAACATTATTATGAAATCACGCATATTTACACAAATTCATCACGAATTTAAGGAAAATTTGAATCGGAGCGACAAATAAGAACAAAATCAATCTGCAATTATCGAAATCTGTAACGAGATTGGAGATGTTTACCTTGAAGAGAGCGAGCGAATCGAAAAGTAGAAGAAGAGAAGGAGCGAGAATCGAAAAGCTGAAACCCTAGAAGATAATAGGAGGAACAAGAGAAGATGCGTGGTGGAGATTATGAGAGACGGAGAAGGTTTATATAGGGAAGGAATCGAATATTTGAATCCAACACGTTTTTGTGTTTCTTTGTTCTCCCCTTAATTCAAGCCCAAGCTTTGGCTATTTGGTTCCCAACAATATAGAACCATTAACGAAAATTCTAAATTTAAGTAACAAACAAATACCCAAAATTACGAACTGTACTCAAAACCCTAATTTTCAGATCTAAAGACCACTGATTATTTGAACAATTGGTTTGTAGGCACTCGAAACTCAACCATTTTTTTTTAGGTACGGTCAAGTTTATCTTGCGTGCATTGCAAATCGATAATTTTTTACATGTAAACTTGACGTCTTGACCTGACATGTTTGCAACCTAAACAAATTGGTGCCTCTTTTTCATATTGGGCTTGAAATAGAACCGAGTTGCACCTCTACCAAGAGTATCTTCGTGTAAGTTCATTTGAATCTTCGATTATTGTTTTTCATGTGATTTTGAGAATGTTGGTCAAAGAGGAAGCAAGTCATATACCTATAGAGTAATGTCTAACGAAATGATCGGTCTTAATTATTTTGTTTTATTGTTAATCAAATGGTGCACATTCCTTAGTTGTTACATATGATCATAGTATTAGTGTTCAACAAAAGACAAGTAAAAAAAAATAAAATAAGGTAAAATAAATACTAAATAGTAACTTGTTGACTCAAATTGAAAGCATGAAGCTATTGAAGGGAAGCTATGCCTTGCATTAACTTGCACATTTGGATTGTCATGCACAAGCATAACCCAAACTATTGGACTTCCTTGGTGGTTCTCCATTTACACCCATAGAATATGCACAAACCATTGAGCCATCAAAAGCACATTCTTATCTTGACAACAATCCTCCAACAAAGAGAAGCCGGATCCCAATTCATGAGTTGCACAACCCTAGGACGCGTAAACACTTGTACAAGGAAAATGAAGATTTGAACACCAACAACGCATTCACAATCTCATTGCAAAGTATACCATATTACAAGATCTGTCACGCATACAATGATTAAATGGGCAAGCTCACAAGATCAACGGGCAGTCAGAGTTTGCGTCTTCTCATGTACTGCCTTGTAGCATCGGAGACTACATAATGGGAGCTTTGACTCAGAATCCCGGTATTTGTATGGATTTGTACAAGATGGACCGGCACATTTCTCACGTGGAGGAGGGTAACTGGAAATTCACAGAACAAAAAAGAATGTTAAAGGAAGTTTAGCATAAGTAATGCAAGAGAGGTAATAATGTAATAAGCTTCATCTATGCCTACGATGTCAAATACAGTGCGATTATGTATGAAACAGTACAAAGATATATAAACCTCGAACTGATTCACTCGTCAATGCCAATGGTTATAAAAAGTTTAATATGTGTGTATACGAAGACCTTATGAACCCAATAGTATGTTGTTATGAGTGTAAAACTAATATTGAGCCATCAACTATCATCTTACGCTTTAGCTTCATATGGTATAAGAGCTAGTTTGGTTTGAGTCTAGTGTCACAGGTGTTTTTTTGGCTCGACTTGTTTAGGCCCAAGTTCAAGCGGGATTGGCTTGATTCCTACCCACGGCCTATTTTACATACAAATTGAGCCTCAGCCTGCAGACCATAACTGGCCTGGACCGGGGCCTACAAAAAAAGTGGCCCAATAAGCAACTCTACTAGTGACCCATTTGTGATGCCTCCCAATTAATTCTTGGCTCACGTCCAGGGCCCATTAAGTTGTCCAACATGCGCATGAGGAGTTGTGTTAAGGTATCCCACATTGAAAGAATGTGAAGTTTGAGACCACTCGATTTACTAGTCGAGCCTGGCTCCACCTAATAGCTAATGTACATTCTTAAATATGAGATAAGTACTCTCTGAGAAACTTTTTTTAAGCTCCCAACATCCTGTTTTCTAATCGCATAAAAATGAAGCCTGCTGCATCATAAACCAATGTTAACATAAAAGCGCTTAAGGTGAAGATCCTAAAATTTAAAATTTAGCACGAATCTTAACATAAACTTGCAAGAGAATATAGGATCCAAACCTGCAAGGCTTGGGATCGAATATGCTTGGCAAACCCATCTCGTTGGGAAATATTACAACCGTTCCCGAGGGACCCAAGACCCATCTAATAGTGTCGGATGCAAGCACCATAGCATTTGCAGCCCTCTCCTGCATATGACCGACAAAATATTCAGAAGAAGGCTCATTATAATGACAAGGAGAAAATTTTCTTAATATATGCTAAATCCGTACCTGGGCTAATTCTTCTTGACGTTGCTTAATCTTATTTTCCCGCTTCTTCCTACTGGAATCTTGGCCCAGTATTTTTCTGATAGCTTCAGCCTAAGATTCAAAGCCAAATTAATGCTAAAATTATTTTTGACATATATGCAATTCACAATCAGAGAAATCATACAGTGAAACATGACAGACAAACCTCAGATTCTCTAGCTGCCTTCTCCACCTGCATCCGGCGTCTTTGGGCGGCCTCTGCTTTCTTGAGTTGCTGGTCCACATCCGATAGTTTCTCCTTTTTGTCTGTCACCATAACAACCAATAATAGCATGTCAAGAGAGATTCAATAATTATTCTTCAGTTTACCTACTGCAATAATAGAAAAGGCAAAACTGCAAACTCACTTCGAGGCGGAGCAGGTGGCAGCCCATTTGGAAACTCAATTAGACCTGCACAGAAATTGGACGAGACATCTTTGCCAGTTTGAAGGGCGCGTTGACGAGTTGTGACGGTTGTTTCTTTCTTTGAGTCCGCTGATGACTCTGCAAAGTCCTTTCTTACTTTCTTCCTCCGAGTTTCAGGTTCGCCATCGGACACTGGATTTTCATCTTCCACATAATCAACATCTTCCGATGTTCTAGCTGATCTGAATTTCTTACTCTCCTTGCCAATTCTCGATGAGCCATAATCTCCCACACCCACTTCATACAAGGCACCGATATCCTTTCTTATTACCCTCGATAGCTTACGATGTTTCCTACTTTGCCCTTCCTCCTCATCATACTCTCCACTATAATCAGCAGCACTTTTGGATGTCCTGAGTTTTTCAAGGTATCGAATCTCCTCATCATTATCATCTACATCATCAAGTGCACTATCTAACAGGCGTTTCTTGGGAACCCGTTTACTCTTGCGAACTGGTTCATGCTCATCTTTTTGCTTCACAATGTTTTCTATAGGCAGCAAACCTCTAGATGAATCTGATGTCCTAACTTTAAAACTACCTTCGGAAACATCCTTCCATGGCATTCCTCGCGAACCCCTTCCCTTATCTGAAGTAGGGGAATGACTGTCATCCGAAGTTTCCTGCAGCAAAGATTCAATTAGATGAAACACTCAACAAATGTATGTCCAATCTTTGAATCCCACATGAACTAGCAGTGTTGCAAAAAGAGCAGATATTCAGGAATCCATGGTGTCGTGTATAAAATTTACTTTGGTAGATCAGCAAGAAATGTGCACAAGAAACAATGATTGAATGATTCATGGACACACAGTGTACACCAAACTAACAACCTGTTCCATTTTCTCGATATCAAAAATACTTAACTGTCGAGAGTAGCACTAATCTGGTCTAACCGTTCATTACATATACTTATACCTAGATAAGCTTGGCAATCAAATTGATTACCTAAGACCATACACTATCTGGTTTGTGCAGGTATTTATAATGAAAAGTGGGTTTAGAACAAAAATGTTAAGCAACTTTCATATGTCTATCTACCATTAAGTCCACTAAAATACCATGGATGTGGGACAACAATACAACAGAATGATTAAGCAGATGCAGCACAGTGTATACCTGCAAAACCAACTTTGGTCGTGGTCGAGGGATATCTAGAATGTGAGGAGATGGCCCGATGACGGAGGCACCATCGGATGCCGATTTGGCATGAATTGTGCGTGAGACACCACCAACCTTAATCTTAACCTTCTTAACTTTATTATCATTCCCTAATCCATCAGAAACAACTTCAGCTTGTGCCACCGTGCTTGTACCTTTCCAATTAGCTGGAGCAAGTACACCTTGGCTGTACCTATTGGAATCAACTCCACTATGCCTCTCATCATTACTGCCCAGAAAAGAACCGTGGATAGAAGCTTCCTCTGATTCTTTGGCACCTCCGTCTTCGTTATTGATCATATACGGTGCATCATCAGCTCCAGCAGTGTTAGTAAACGAAGCTCGTGAGTTATGGAGGTTTAAATTCAAATATTCATTGTTTTCATCACTTGATGTTTTGCTTACATAGTCCGAAGGCGGTGTGGATGAAAGGGATGAGATATCATGACCATCTGAAATTGGCCATGAGTCATTCCTAGGACGACGGGATGCAGTACTCCTCTTTTTCTTAACAGCACTGCTTCTGTCACTGAATCCCAAACCTCCGTAACCTTCCATAGTGTTAACAAATATCCAAACAAGAAATTAGATCTGTTGTTAATCACAAAAGAAATGATGGATTAGTAAGGCACTAAATAACATTTAATAACTAACATAAATATGCCACTTAGAATACCAAACATATTTACTAAGAAACTACATAGAGCATTGCATATACATATAACTACCAGAACATAAAAAAGTCAAGAATAGAAAGAAACAAAATGCATCAACACCTCATACAATCAAGCAAAGCTACCATAATTGCAATATATATAATGCTAAGATACAACTACTTCTATTGATCGCATAAAACAATATCCTAACTTCTTATTCCCCCCCTTAGAAATACAGATAGATAGTACAGGAAATTGTGGCAAAGGGCGCAAACAAGACCAGTAAAAGAAAGAACACTCATTAATATAATGAGAAGCCATTAAAAAGCATCTTAAAATGTACTTGCAAGAGCATTAGCTTTATCAGATGCTCAAGTCTTCTCCTATAACCTAATAAGAAAAGGATTAGGTATATAGCCTCAAACTGTGATATGAGAGAATAAAGGTGAATGTGATTGGTGCGAGCTCTACTTCATATGTTGGAAAAACATTGAGGTTGACAAGCATAGCACAACCTCTAGTTCAACCAACGAACAAATGTCAAAACAAATTCTTGTTGAAATTACATTTGCAGCTAGTTCAAGAACATTTACTAATCCTAATACATGAATTGCTATCAAGGAATTATATATATGGTGGTTTCCCAAGTAATCCTCATAGCACCTCATTTGTCCCCCAAACTAAATGAATCTAAGGGAGCTAATATGTGACCTCAATCTGTGTGCCTAATATAGGTAACGTAAAAAGCATCACTTATCTTCTCTCCAAACCATCTAGTAAACAAAACTCTGAGATAACTGTCAATTATCATCATGCACTTCATTACGCATAAGTTATCATAAAAGGAACAGCTTTGAAACATTCAGCATACACCAATGGCACCCAATTCTAAAATGCATACAAAGAAACACAATTACTTTGAATTCTAAAGTGTTAAAATCCCATTTATGCAGCTGCTGAGTTCATATTGAACTTCTGTGAGAAGGTAACAAAATTCTTCCCATCTAGTTCATCAAACAACCCCTTTTTTAAAATTTAAAAACTCACACAAACCTTATAATTAACAAAAACCACTGTTCACTTGATAACAACCGTAATTGCTTGGAACCCTAGACGTAGATTTAAGAGACTGAGAAAAAGGAATAGCAAGCTCTGCACACCCAACTCACAAAATCACGATTTTGAAGAGAACCCACAAAAAATCACCGCAAAAACAAGCCAAGATCCAAACACCCACATGACAAAACCTCAAAAATCACCCAAAACAGCAAACCCCAGATCAAGAACAAAGGTCTCACCTTCACTGGCCCGACCGAAAAAACAGTAAATCCCCAAATCCCAGATCACTCAACGAGAGATATACAATACCGAGAGAGAAGAAGGAGAAGATAAGAGCGATGTAATTGATGGAATCGAATCTGGACAATTGGGTATTTGGCTAAGGCGGTACCGAGTGATGTGAGAGGCTGTGGAGAGAGATGGGTCGGCTAAGCGTGAAAGTTTGGTTTAGGTTAAGCTGAAGAAGATTGCTAAAAATCTTGGCCATCTTTGTAAATCCACCGTTCCTGTTATGGTCACTATTTGCTCTCTCTCTCTCTCTCTCTCTCTCTCTGCTTTGCTTGGTGCAGATGAGAGAGAGAGGCCACAGGTTGGTTGGTTGTGCGCGCCAAGTACCTGATTTCCTTTCCTTTTCTGATACCCAAAACGATGTCGTCTTATGAAACGGTATCGTTTTGATCTTCTTTTTCACTACTTTGTTGTCGTTACATTCTTCCCCAGAACGCTAACCCGAAACAGTAAAAGTTTCCTTTTTTTTTTCCTTCACTGTGGAAGTGAAAATGGCGAGCGATTCGAGCCGTCTGATTCGGACAAGATCAAGATCACAATTTTGGACGGCATCGAGGTAATGATTTTGGATTTCCAGTTACTGGGTTGATGGGATTTTTGCATTTTTGCAGTCTGTGGTTTAAAGTTTTGATTTTTAGAATGGAGAATTATTGGAATTATGGTATAATTCTTTGCTTGTAATTTGTGTATAAATGGTAAGAATCAATAAATGTATGTATAATTTTAGAAATGTGAAGGTGCTTACCTGAATTTCAAGATTACCATTTTGAGTATATGCATATGCGTCTTATTTGTAATGGATAATTTTAGAAATTTGATTTTTTATTTGCTTCAAAATCATGAAAAATAGAGCTTTAGGTTTTGAAATTGGATTCGTACGTGTGGAGCGTAGAGAGATTTGTGATGCTTTGCTTAACAGAGAAGGATAATGTGGAACGAGTTTTGCTGAATGATTCATGTAAAGGACCCCAATATTGTTCGGGAATTGCTTGGTTGTTGTAGTAGTTTGACAATGACAAAGGCAGGGTTTAGTGTTTTTGTTTGCGTATAGAATACGAAAAATGTAAATAGTTTGAAGTTTGTTGGGCTTTTTAGTTCTGATGGGTTACTCGTGAGTCTTTCTGCGAAACATTGGTAATGTTGCGTGCATATATGACCCTGTACTGACCTTACAACGAGGGATAGATCCAACACTTTAGCTTAGTGGGGGCAAATTTAAAGTCCATTACGAGCCCAATACAAATTTAATTATTCATACAATCCAAACCCAAGTATTGATAGAAGTAGATGCAGCCAATGATGTAAATTTTCTAAACTAACAAGAGTATTCTAAAAAACTCAGAACATTAGCGGGGGAATTAAAAAAAATAGTGATGAATTAAGGGTATATTTGAACAAAAAAATATCAGTGGTGCCAACTGCCCTCACTTCCCTAAGGGTATACCCGTCCCTGCTTACAATAGTGAGAGTATCATGCAGTTTAATGTCGTTTTATTTATTACAAGTGATATTTGTAACTGTAGCACCCTTAGCGGCTGATGTTGACTATGTCATGAATTTTAGAGAAGGGTATGAGTGATCAAAATAGCGTTTGTCCCTCTTGAAGCGGGAACGATATCTTGAACCCTTTGGTTGATATGTGCTATGAAGAGATTCACCAAAATTGATTAAAGAACATCTAGCATAGGCTTGGGTGGGAACTGCATATTGTCTACACTTCCTTCTAACATCTCCACCACTCTACTCATTGAAGGCCGAATTGCTGGGTTTGTTTGAATGCACCATAAACCTACTAAGAGCATCTTCCTTGCTATCCCTTCTTCGCCATTCTCAATACTTTCAAACCCCAAATATTTGTGCTTCTCAAGGTAATCGTAAATCCAACGCGGATAGTATATTTGACTCGTGTTTTCTACTTCCACGTCCAAGTTCTTTCTTCCGCCGGCCATTTCTAGCACCATCATGCCGTAGCTATAAACATCCGACTTGTAAGAAACACATCCATAGTTTTTGAAACATACTTCTGGCGCGATGTAGCCTACCGTGCCTCGAGCTGCAAACATCGACATGATACTATCTCTACTTGGGTACGATTCTGCCAACCCAAAGTCTGAGATTTTAGGACAAAAGTCTCGATCCAAGAGAATGTTGTGAGGTTTAATATCAAAGTGTAGAATGCGTGTGTTGCAACCAAAATGTAGGTACTCGAGCCCTCGTGCGATACCAAGGGCAATTTGGTAAAGTTTTTCCCACCCTAGCTGGTTTGTTGGACTTGTCTCAGAGGTGAAGATGAACTTCTCAAGAGACCCGTTAGGCATGTACTCGTAGATCAAAGCTCGTTTAAAACCCTCAGAACAGAAGCCTAGTAGACTCACAATGTTGAGATGGTTTGTCTGGCCAATAGTAGCGACCTCATTGATGAATTCTTCTCCATTTCCTCTGCGATCCTTTAAGACCTTGACAGCAACAATACGACCATCTGGAAGCTCCCCTTTGAACACGCTGCCGTATCCTCCTTGCCCTAGTTTGTCCCTGAAGGAGCATGTTATCTTCTTGACTTCCGAGTAGCTGTATCTCCTTGGAGCAAGGAGTCCGTACCTTTTCAAAAATATTTCTACATTATGCGAACTCTTTTTCTTCCATAAAAATGATTTGAGTAGCTTGAGCTTCTTTCTGAAGATACAGATTATCCCTACCACCATACCCCCAATAAATGTTTGTGTTCCTGCATGGAACAAGTTTTTGTTAAAGAATATGTTTTGAAACTGATTATTTGTAAAATCTTAAAGTCATACAAATAGATATAGCTTAGAACTAACCTCCGATGACGGCCATTTTTTCCATGAAGCTGAGGCCTGTAAAAGAAGACAAACAAACAAAAACGTTTAAATGAAGCAAAATGATGCTTTCAAGAGAAGTCGGTTTCAGTCATTAACTTTTATATGCTGGTTTTATGATTGTTATCTGCATTTCAGAACGAAGGCTATGAGTTACTAGAAACCGAATGAAATTCTTAAACCATCGAATTTTTTTACTTGCAGTTCTTGGGAGAAAGGCTACTGATTCACTTGACAGCAAGACTTCAATCATTGCACTAGGTAAAGGTACCTTCTAATTGTCTTTTACGTGATACACTTCGAATTGTCATTTGTAGGACATGAACTAGTGATATGTAGGTGACCCAATGCAGATAGTGCTAAATGTACTAGCGGGCAAATTGCAGATAAATACTGTATGCTTTATCTCTATTTGCATATAGCTCTCTACACTATTTTTATTTTTTTTTTGCAACCAACTCCCTGCATGTTCAAATTTTCATTCCCATAGCGTTGAAACTGATGGTGATAGTAATGGCAAAAGATGAGTATTTTGAAAAGAAAAAAAATCAGGTAAATCTAGTTGACGTAATGAAAAATTGAAAGTTCATGGAGTTAGTTGTCGTGGGAAAAAAAGGGAGCTATCTACAACTGAGGCTAAATATACGTTACTTATATCAGTAATTTACCCTATACTTGCATCTAAACTTTTGGTGGTTCGTTTCATTTCAGGTGGAAAGTCATGGTTGCAACAATCAGAACATGATCAATTTGAAGCGTGAACAACATACCTCCTCTACCCTCGTTGCAGTCTCGGGGATGTTCCTGTCCTTGAGGGCAAGAACATATAAAACTTGGTTCCGCTCCATCAAAACCATATCTACAGCGCCCTCCGGATAATTCACAATACTTACATGCAGCATCGGGACGCCACTGCAGCATAAACCCATTCCTCAAAGCATCCTCCCAACTTCCAACTTCCAGCCTCTGCACACTCGAATTGAGCAAAGGACTAAGAACTCGGTTCTTGCACTTTGGTAACTCGGAGAGGATCCACAAATCTGTCGCTATATGAAATGTGCGCAAGATCGTCCTACTTTGCTGGCACCTAAGCTTTGGCAAGTTAGACTGCATACTCTGATCATTGCACTCGCTATAAAAGTAGACCATAGTGTTGTTTTCCGGGGGATTCACCAGCAAAATCATGCTGCTCGGATCAAAGTTCTTGGGCCAAGGACAGAAAGGATCATCCCAAACCTCCTCGAGGTAGAGACTCTTTTCTTTGTAGTTGATTTTTTTGATGTAGTAGTCGTTGCCAGAGAGGTGGAGAGTAGTTTTTGTTTGGGTGCAGGAGATGCCAAGCCCAGGGTATCCACAGTGGTTGATGGCAGAGTCATTATTTGCATTCCAAAATGGGTAGCTTATTTGGAAACCATTTGTGCAGGTGAAAGGAAGGCAACTTCTGGGGAAATCAGTGCCTAAGCTACCAAAACCCATTCGAGCCACGACGAATAAAACTATGCATTGAAGCAGGATTGAGGACTGGTGGCGCATGATGAATTTTTGCTCTCTGGGTACTCCAAGAATGCAAAAATGCATGGCTTTTGAGGTGAGTTCTGAAAATTGCAGGCATTGACTAATATGGATCACAAGTCAAGCTAGCCATATTGGAAATTATGGAATATGACAAAATGGGAGTGTTTAAGCAACTTCTTTTTTTTTTCTTTAGCAGATGTGGTACCGCGAGTTAGCTTACACGAGTCAAATTAGGTTCACACTTGAGACGGGGCATCAAAAGCATATCATCCATTGACGAAGATGGTTCATTATGTTCTAGCCAGCTAGTTTAAGGAACTATGTTTTATTCTGCTGAGTAGAGGTGGGTTAACGAGTCGGGACATCAAAAGCGTAACATGCATGCTCGATGAAGATGAATCCTTGTGTTCTTGTCAGCTATTCCTATTGTTTTTTGTGCTGAGCAGAAGCGGTATCATGAGTCAGTTTACGCTCACCTGGAGTGAGTCGTCAAAATTTGTCAGTCGAATGACAGATCCTTATGTACTCAAATATCCCAAGGATGCAGAAAAATGCATGGCTTATGAGGTGAGTTCTGAGAAGTTGGAGGCATTGACAAATATGAATGCACAAGTCAAGATACATTATTGGAATGTACATTTGGAGTTTCTATGCAACTTCCACTGCTGGTATTTCATTGTCATTCCCAATTGAAAATTCATAGGCACCTGTGCCTCAATAGGTCCCCAAATAAGTTCGATCTCCTATGATCTTTGACCGTCCCTCCAAGCCTCGATCTGGCCTGGTCCTAAACCGATGAGCAACCCTAATCGTATGCTTCATTATTCGAGCGAATGAAACTCATTTAAGTTTGTCACATGTTTAAATAGTTCGGTATTTACTTTCGTGCATCGCTTTACTTTCTATATTCGTGATCCAATAATTATAATGGGCATGATAATATGATTACTTAGCTATGAAGAGATTGATTCCAATCCACATATTCTCAATACCTTGAGGTTTACGGGAGCAACATGGGTTAAATCAAAAAGTCCTAAATATTTTGCTCACTATCACCACAAGCATTCATCAATAATAGTCTTGACACCAATAATAATCAATGTCCCCATCATACAATTTATTCTCTCAAGTTTTGTGAACCAAAAGCATAAATGTCAAATCCAAAATATAAAAGGTCGGCTAAGTCTACAAGTCTCAGATTGTCACACCATTGTGGGCCATAGAGATTACAACCTTTTCTTTCTTTGAACTCGTGAAAAGAGTCGACGTCACAATAATTGTCATTTTAAGACTTACCCTCGTTTTTGTACCTAAAAATCAATATAAATGCTTTTCCGGCATTGCATATAACAAGACAGTAAGGTTGTTACATTATGACAATAAGGTTGCAAATCACTTTGCAATAGTAGGGGGTTTCGAATTAAACGTTCAGAATAGGCTTAACCCCTAACGAACCACGATTCCGTTCTACATTCCAAAACGTTACATGATCTTAGTAATAGGGAATACTGTGCACGTAAATGACTTCTCTAGACCCCACAATGGCGTGAGCCTCATGAAATATTCATACTTTTTTCTTTAATTTATGAAAAAGTCTAATTCGAAAGGGACTATATTCCTTCTTTAATGGTGAAATCGAGTTTACTCTTCGAAGAAGAAAGGGATTATATTTTGTGCATAAAGAGATATAGCAATGTACATACAACAAAAATGCACACTTCAACTGTAAATAGGCTCCTGTAATACATGAAATCAACTTCAACCTGTCAAGATCAACCACTAAAACTACACAGATAGTTACAAAACTGTAGGCTATATACAACATCCTGAATTCGATGATTTTGTTAATATCAATGAATAACCCAACACATGGGAAGCAGTTCAAGTCCAACAATCTCGTGTGTTCAAATATGCGCTAAATTAGAATGGGTATACATGGCATGGTGATCGTAATAAAACCAAATGTCCCTTTCCCACTGGGGAAGGGTCGATACATGGTATAAAAGTTATCAAGTTTGTATGTACATCTTACACTATCATACAAGAGATCTGTTACAAATTTTACATCTATCTAACAACAAATACAGTGCACAACCAAATTGAGTTAAGAGAATATACCTCGTGTGTGTTTATATATAGATAAATGTAAGAGGTATGTATCGTGTCTCCATTTAAATTTGAAGCACCGAAGCACCCAGCAACGAACCGAGCAACTGTCGAAGAAGGCAAAAGAGAGCTATATGAATAAGGATGATCATAATAACAAAGAATCTGACGTGAAGAACAACAATATAAAGCTAATCAACCAAACAAATGATCAAGAAAGAAATGCACTTACATTAGGAACTAAACAGGGGATGAAAAGAGAAAAGGATTCTTTGTTCTAGTGTTGGATTCAACAACCACCGGCAAAACAACCATGCTGCTCCAACCACCGATAGAAGCGATAACATAACTAGAAACTTGAAATGAGTGACATCATTTGCAATTATTGCAACTCCCAACATTATAGACTCTGCCAAACTTGCAAAAGAAACCTCTGTTGCTCCAATAAGGTTCACTTTAGATGATGGGATCCCGATTTGAAGAATCTGGTTCCCCACGACATCATAAGACATGTGTCCCAACCTCGATAGTACCTGCACATGGAAGCACATTAACCTTTTAACGTTGCAAGTAAACTATGAGCTTCTTTCTTTTGTATGTTACAAAATGAGAGGTCCTTGCGAGATATTTCTAGGTGTTATGTTTTGTTGAGCCATATTAGGGTCAAGTACAGGAGAGTTGAGCTTAAATATGAATTTATAAGATTTAGAGTTGAGAGTGAAAATGAAAAGAGGATCGCAATTTCACAAAAACTTTGACATTCGTTTCCCGTTTTTTTCCCATGTGTATCATATCTCATAGTTTCACACTTAGTTACCATTTGAATTGAAAATTTTGGAATTCCAGAGCCATTCTTATGACCAAAAAATCTCAATCCAAACATGTAAAATGAGAATCTCATTCCCATTCTGATTCTTGATTCTCATTCCTAACGTTTTGAGCATTGCTATATTACCAATGTATACTGTTACTAACATATGCCGATGTGTTATCTCCAAATTTGTTAGAATTGTCATAGCCAAATAACCATAACAGCGCAGTTGATTTACTCTAAAAGTATGAACAGAAAGATGCTACTTACAATCAAAGACAAAAAGACAAGCAGCAGGCTTTGCCGGGAAAGAGATACAGTCCAAAACACTCCAACAGCTAAGGTTAAAAGTGAAGCTTGAAATATCAATCCAACAGCTCCGGCCTGATAAATGAGTTCATAGGCATCAGAACATGACTAGGTCACTTTAGTTGAACATAGCAGAAAAGGAAGACAAAAGAAGCAACCTTTAAAATACCGAAATGCCTGACCAATCTTGCAGATGCAAATGTTGCTGCCACACCCATGAAAGCACATAGTCCACTAAATCCACCGATAATGGACGGGTTCAAACCTGTTAAAACAAATTCAGATTTTATTGTGAAGAAGAGTCGAGTACCCAAGAAAAGCTGTTGAAAGGATTTTGCTTGCAGAAGAAGATAATAAATCTTTCTGATAGTTCATTGGATCAAGTGTAGAGAAAAAATCTCTGTGGATCCAACAAAGCTAGTGATGCAAATCTGACTCGAAATGACAGCTGAAGCACAAGAACAGAGAAACCCTGAATCTCTTCTAAAACTCGAAATCATACATAAGCTTAAATAACCTCCAAAGAAGTTGCGCAGCAGCTATTTATAACCCATTAACCCCTACCCCAAATTCCAACCGAAAATAAACTTGAACTAAAAAATTCAAGAAAAATCCTATAAATTTAAAATGACCAAAACATCCCTCAAACGAGCTCGGAATACAAAAATACAGCCTAGGAACACGGCAAAGCCATGTGGCCTTGTTCATTGGCTCGTTCACTCAGGACTGAGAATTTCACCCCAATCCATTGACATCACTGTCAGCACCCAGTGGAACCCATCTCTTGCATCAACTAGAATGCCCAATTAATATGTATTGAGTTTACTACCTAGCACTGGTAGATACTCTCTTAGCGTCTTAATCCCACCCGGACATGAAAACTTGGGCCTGAACCTAACTGGTCTAGAGGTCTCATGGAGAGATTCCCAAAATTTATAAAATGAAAAGAAAGTAATTTGGAATTACCGCGCTGAGTTAGAAAAGCTGTCATCAAACTGCCGGGAGCAAGGACACAATTGAAGTAGAGAAGCACATAGGCCAAGCTTGCAGGGAGAACTGGCTGTTGCATGTATTCTTTCCACCCATGCTTGATAGCTTCAATGCCAACATCTGCTTGTAACCAAAAGATACAATCAGCAAATAAGAATAAGGATATATATACATATATATATAGTAAACCACACAAGAAAACAAAATCGAACTTGCCAATATTGTCAGCATCATCAGGCAACGCTCCTTCTTTGACTGTTCTGCCACAAGTATATGATTTAGCACGTTCAAGAACCCCAGTAGAAAGCTTGTTGGTTAAGCATGTGAAACCGACCTGAGAAACAAGATGAAAATATAAAAATGCCATGGGTTATTTAGAAACAAAAGCAAAGGATAATAGTTACCGCGACAGGCAATGACAACATCATCAGCACAGAAGCGATCTTCAAGCAAGTAACTGGGTCATACTTGGAGAGAAGAATTCCGAAAAGTGATGCTCCAGCTATCTGTAATAGTTGTAAAGATAAACATATAAGTTACCAATTTTATATGCGGTTCAACGAATATGAAATTTAACAGATTATTCAGTTGAAATTACAGAAGGGCATAAATTTAGCGAACACCTCACAGAGAAGATCAATTCGACTAAGAATGGCATTTGCTTGCGCAAGTGCGACTGGCCTATTTATCCCTGCTAACTGAACACATGAAAACTCTAGTTAAGGACACACTTAAAATTTCCAGAGAAGACAAGCACAGCACAATACATAAGTTGGAAAAGAATGAGCAAGATAGCAATACCAGAACAACCCAATCTCGCTCCATAGCAACCCCTAATGCCACTCCAGATAACCTCTCGACAGCCCCGGCTAACACTAGTACAATAAACCAGGGAGCAAGAAGCACGGACGACGCTGAAGTAGGAGGAATGGAATGTGCATGAATTATCATTGCAGCAGATAACAGCTGTGCAACTGCCTGGCAGAAACAAAAGAGTTAGCAAGTGAAAACTCATGAAGAATGGCCATCGGTACAATTTGGATCTAAATTAACAGTCACCTGGATTGTATTCAAACAATTATACGCCGGTACTCTTGGAAAATGATCCATAAGTTTGCCGACTAAAGGACCTCCAACGATAATTGCAATCTGGTTAGCATGGAAATTGTTAGAAAGTAGCTCTCATACAACTTATTCTACGTGCTTAACAAATTTTAAGAAGATAAATTGCAACCTTAGCAAAGAAACCGATGACTGCTACTGGAAGAAGGCTCGGATGAAGCAATGCAATAGCAGAAGGCCAAGCAAAATTCCACAGCTGTTCCACCAGATTCCCGGCTAAGCAACTAGCATAGAGAGCTGAAATAAATTGTAGTTGCTATTAGAGCCTTTCATTAGAGTGAGTAAATGATATTGTGATAAGGAGAAATATGAAATGACAACACAGGGTTACAGCATCAACATTTTCTTAGCCCAATGAAGAATAAGTAACAACAATACTACACAGCAACTTATCAATATATGAATCGTCCAATAAACTTAATCCAAGTTACTTGTCTCTACTCTTACCATACAATCCGGCTGGATGGGCTGGCGTTGCAGCAAGAACATTTTGCTCTTCTTCTGACAAAACCTAAAAACAACAGATAGGTGAATGAGAGGATAGAAAGTCAAAGAAGCACAGAAATATATATAATTGATAAGATATTTTCCAGAAGAAATGAACTAACAAACTAGAGGGAAGAACCTACGGGCAATATTGTTAAAAGACTATCCACATAAGTGCTTCCAGTCAGCAAAGTCAAGGGTTCAGTCTCAAGTACATCACATAGGCGATGGACAGTCGAGACCGGACAATCATTTTCACAAGCTAAAATATCTTCTTCAAACTCCTCCTCAGTGGCGACATGATTGAAGGGTACGTCAGTATTTGTTATTGAACATCTAGAACTGAAGTTTTCAAACCTATGACCAGAAATAAGAAAAGAAAATCACTGAGTCATAAATTATACGCATTACTGAAAATGAAAAAGGTTCCAGATAATAGATGAGTTCTAAAGGTCTGCCAATTAATATGTCACTGCCAGGTACTGCCTCTATAATTTCCTTAACACAGAAGCATGAGAAGATTACAATATATATATTAAAAAAATAACAGTTGAACAAACTTTATTTTTTCTCTTGTCCGCAGAAATTAACCTCTAAATTCACTTCTTGGTTTAGTTACTCTAGTATCAAAGTAAGCGAAAACAAATCAAATTAAGTTTCAAATCCATTAACAACTCTTTTAGTGTCCAAATTAAAATTCTAGTCACAATCCCAATGCATTCAACAAGGTAGGCCAGACAATTCGAATTTCAACAGGCCAAAATGGAGCAAACTGATTATCTAGAAACTGTCAAAAATCAAATAATAGCTGTGAAATTGGCTTCATGAGTCACACTCTGTTCAGGTGGGTAAGAGAACAATCATACTAGCTAAACAAGTTTGCTAATCTACTTCACAGTTCAATCCTAACATCCATAATCAAACAAACAGAGCATAAACCGAAAAAAGAACCAGAAACTCAAATAGCCTAACAAACAAGTAATTTCCAAATTCAACAGTTCCAAATCGAGCCATTAGTTTTCTCACCAAGCAAACAGAATTAGAAACTCAACTAACCAAACAACAGTCACGTGCCCAGTAGAGCAATAGCCTCAAATTCCACACATTACCCAAAAACACACTCAAACTTTTCCTTCTCCCATCTTCATTTTCCACCACAATCCACCTAAAAATTCAAACTTTTTCACTAATTTTCCCACCCAATTAGTTACTCAGCAAACAAAAACGGATAAGATAGAAAAACCTGAAAGCATAATTGGAACAGTTCAGCCATCGGCGAGAAGAGAAGCGATGGCGTATTCGAGAGGAAGGCGGTGACGAGAGACCAGAAACTTGACGGAGAGCGAATCTAAACACAGCAGACGAAGATAGTGGGTGATGAGCAATGGTGACCAGAGCCATGGACATGGTTGCTCCAATTGCTTCAAGTACCAAAACCTGAAGGACGACGACCCGGATTGTTGCCTAAACATGCAGACTCAAAATTTTCAAAAATCTCTCAAAATCTCCACACACAAAAATTGGGTTATTGGGTCAGTGAATTGTATCTGGATTGGAGCTCATTAGAGACAGCTATAGAGAAAACAGCAAGAAAAAATCTCGGGCTTATGGTAAAAATGAGAGCTTGAGAACCAGAGACAGAGGATCGGTTCCTTATCTGTTAGTGTAGTGATTTTCTGAGAGTCCGCCAAATCGGCGGATGATTCAGAACAGAAAGAGAATTGAGAAATGTGCGGCCCTAAGTTTTAGTGACACATAAGCTGTTTTATTATATGATTTTTTGTGGGTCCTATTGGAAGAGACAGCAAATGGAGTTGAAGCTTGCCAAGTTGCACTATGATTCTCAACCTACAAATTTGTAGCCACAATTTGTTACCAACTTGTGCAAGACTTCTTTTGAGATTAGTGGGGGTGTTAATTCGGCTCGGGTCGGATTTTTGAATCGTGGGTTGAATAAACCTAACATGAATAGAAAACTGTTGGTCACTCGGTTCGTAGATCAATCCGAAAATAGAAAACTATGATGAACCATAATGACTAAAGCATCATGAATGATCAAACAAAAGACACTGAATTTTTTTCTTATCAACTTGAATAATCAAATTGAAGAAACTAAAATCATCCTATCCAGCTTGAATAGCACGAACAGCTGACAACAATTGCACTTGAAGTTTAAGTCGACCACGTGAAGTGCTCTGCCAACCGTTTCTCGTCACCATCATGTATGTCATCTGGTCCTACAGCAAACTAGAAGTCTAATCCGATGACTCTGACCAGATCACCACCTTCCAAGCCTCCTTCTCCTTCTCTGCAATTGTAGCTTGCTGTCCTGAACGTCAACCAAAAATTATACTGCGAATGTATGTCGTAAATATGCAAAATCTAACAAAACTCTAACTTGCTATCAAAGCAAGGCTCGATATTAGAATGAAAAAGACCGCAATTTTGCTATATGCAAATCTAAGAGAGTGTCGTCGTTCTGAATTCTAGAACAATTATAACTGAAAAAGAAAACTATTGGACTCTCAAAACGGCAAAGAGAGATACAATTGACTACTATAAAACTATGATTTTCAAAAAGTGTCACTCAAGATCATTCTTAAGTAAACATAGTTTCAAGAAAATTTTGAATTCAAATACAAATGATAGGAATAAATTGAATCTTTCTTCTTATGTTGCATTGAAGTAACTTTTTTCATCACATTCGATAGTTTTCTCTTTTTTAGGACATAAAACAAAAGCCACAACAAAATAAGTAAACAAAAACATAAATTACCTGGGATTTTTTTTTATATACAGAAAGGTACCAGAATCCTTTCTTGCAACGACCTAAGGAACATTTACAAGACGAATATATACAAACTTGAACAAAAAACTAATAATGTTTAGAAAAAAGACTTTGTCTCTTAACCCTAGCCTAGAACTTCTCCGATCCTGCACTTGTGCAACGATCCTCTGAATAAGTTATCGGTCCTCTGCGCGAATCGAAGGCAAAGAACTTTAAATTCCATCTCATTATAATGAAAACAAGTTAAAAACCGGCAAAAAATCTTACTCATTTCCTAGAAATTTCCATATTTGTCCCATGAAACAACACACAGAGTATTGATCAAATAAATATCATATCAAATACTCCATCCGTCTCAAAATGAGTGTCTTGTTTTCATTTTTTTGCAAAAATTAAGAATTATAAGATAATTTAGTGTGTTTCCAATATAACCCTCACTTTTCCCATGTGCACCCCATGTGCACCATGTGCAGATTTGTCCATGTGCATAAGTGATAAAGGTAATATGGGAAGAACACTAATTTAATAACATACAAATAGAAACAAAACACTCATTTTGGGACAAAAAAATTAGACAAACAAGATACTCATTTTGGGACGGAGGGAGTAAATATTAACACGAAATAATCTATTTTCATTCCATAGTTTTTTTGAAAGGATTTTCATTCCATAGTTTATTGGTTTGTTTTTGGTTCTGTGAAGTCATTTCTTTTTAAGGAAGGTTTTGTGAAGTCATATTTAAAGAAGTTTCTTTCTTTTTATTTTTATTGTTTTTTTTTCTCAAAAATAAAACTAACTAATTGAACTACATAATAGGGGTAGTTCTCCCCTATAAACCAAAAACTCAACCCCACTCGCCGTAATGAGATTAGAACTCACGACCTCTCACATGAAAATGTGTGTCTTGACCATTGCGTCATCTCGTAGGGAACAAGAAGTTTCTTTCATTCCCTTCAATAGTTTATCGGTTTAGTACATAGGAAAAAAAAGCTACAAAAAAAAGGTAAAATAAAAGAAAGAACTACTATGGATAAAACTATGCGGTATAAAACATATTAATCCGAACTTGTGTGTATCCGAAATTTTGTGGTACTAAAATAGAGGTTTAGGTTGTCTCTCCAACCACCCGTCTTGGTTTATGAAACTCGCGACATTTGTGAACATATTCCACTCCTTGGGGGTCAACTTCTTTTCCCATGTCACCCTCTTGGACATGTCTGCTCCCGGGCCCTTGCAACTATCTTCTGAATAAGTTATTGGTCCTCTACATAAATCGATGTTAAATAACTTAGATTCAATCTTATTGTAAGAAAAATGTTGAAAATTGGCGACAAAAAATAAAATCTTACTCTTTCCCCGCGTATAACGACGGGTCCCATCCTTCGGGGACAACAACATTTGACAATTCTGTCCCATGAAACAATACTCTTGAATATTGAAAATAGGCTCTTCCGAGATATGCAGCGCCTTTCCCTTCAATGGATCCGGAGTTGAATACAAAACCACTTTTGTCATCTTCGCTTTTTCGAGCTTGTGCTGTAATGTAAGTCCGACCATCTAGAACTGATCCAAGTAAGTTTATTTGACAATCCTGCACAAAAAAAAATTACAACAAGAAGCTTAATTTTTCTCTTTGTTACTCAATAACCAGGTCCTATCCAATACTTTCAAAACTGAGTCGAACCAATTGGTTTAATTGCTTCAAATTCGGGCCAATTGGTATGAACCAAATTCATTCCAAATATATTTAGCAGTCTTCTCTCCCGTCCTTCACTTTATCAAGCGATTTGGTCCGATTCAAATAAAACCATTTATATAAATTTATTCAATAACAAAACTTGGGATATTTGTAAATCTCTCAGTTTGACCCTATTGGGACCCGAGGGTCATCTGCTCAAGGAACTCTATGACATGAACAGTTTATTTGGAGCCTTGTTCTGATATGGCAGGGCGCTCCCGAGGAGCGCCCCTTTGTCAGATATGTACTTTGGTTCAATGTAGATCATTACTACCGGACATTGTTCCAAAAGCTTCGGACGTTATATGCCATTTTGTGCTTTGGCACATTTGGTTAGCTCGAAATCAATGCATTCTAAAAACTTGCTTCCGATTCATTGTCAAAGACAAAATAATTTAAAAAAAAAAAAAAAAACACGCCTCCCTTCATGGTCTTGGTCAATCTCAAGGGCACCGCTGACTCATCTTTGTACGACTCATTCAGGTAGTTCTCATCTTCATTTTTGCTTATTGCTTTTGCTTTTCTTTCTTAGGTGTATGTACCATGTTTTCATTCTTGGAAAATTTCAATAAAATTTGGTACCTTTTGCTGAATAAAAAAAACCTTTTTTATTTATTACGTATAGACTTTATGTACCATTCATTTAATCATTGCTCACCAATCAACTTCAAATGCTATTCCTATTTTTAACATATAACTTTCCATTCTTACCTGATAAATGGATTGTCCGCCGCCCCAAATAAAATCAATTGCACCTTCAATAAAGCAAGACTCGAAATAGTGTCGACCTTTAGAGTCTGTCAACGTGTCTTGCAAACCACTGAAGGCACAACGATAGAAAGAAGCTTTGTCCGCTCCTATTAGAGTTGCAGGTGCCCATGTAATTGGTCCGTTCCTTCCTCGGGGTATCAATTTGTTGTATGTATTCTGCGACGACAATAACAACAATCATCAGATAAATAAACAACGTTTTAGTAATCAGAATGAACCGATCTAAGAATTAAATAAAAAAAATAAAAATCAAACCATAGAATCATTTGAGCTAATAGTTGTCAACCACATTACCTTGAATCCAATATTTTTTGCTACAAAATTTTCTGCATAGATTGTAAAAGTAGTGCTGTCAATTGGATTTCCATAATCTCCCCATTGAATCATAGTGTTGTCTCTACTCTCTCCCACAAGAGCTATGAATGGTCTATCTTGAGGGACTTGGACCTTTTCACTAACCATGCAAAAAATTGTACAAAATCAACAGCACATCAAAACATGTACAAAATGTGCAATCAATTGAAAAGAAAGAAAAATAAATTCCAAGTAAAGCTATACATGTGATTCCTCATGTGAAACATCCTGATCGCTGATGATATACAAATATGACCTCTGATCAGGCGTCACCTCAACTACATGAGAAAACACTTGCACAACTTCACCTACACGAATGTTTAAAAACGATTTAAAGATTAAGCAATGTTGATTTACTTATATACTCCGGCTTTGACATTGATTTGTATCCAATCCTTGTTGTTTGATGGGACGGAATCAATGGCTTGCTGCACTGTGGTGAAATCACCATGTCCTGACTGATCAACAGTAATGGTTCTTGAAACCAGAGATTGTGAGATAGGTCTTGATTGAGAGAAGCCAAAGAAGAAGTAGATGAGAAGCAAAACAAGAAGGAGATTAGTGAAATTATGCATTTTGTTGAAGTGATTGTGAAGAGTGAGAGCTAGAGATGAAGATTTGATCACACACACAATGAAGAGAAAGCAAGAACAATATTGGTGTATTTAAAGGCTGATTAGCATTGGATTCATGAACTTAGTGTGGAGTAAATGGTAGCAAGTCAATATGTGATGGTATTAATTGTTGAGTAATTAATGTGGAAGTAATTAATGTTTTTGTATCTTTTGTTGGATAATTTAATAAATCAGGGAAAATATTTTTCTAGTTTTTTACATTATGAATCTTTGTAATGTTGTGACAGATAAGATTCATTCATTTGAAACAAACTTGTACTTTAGTGAAAGTCAGCTAGTTTTGTATTAGAAGAATAACTGATTTTTTTTTTTGGGAGTATTTAGTGGGATTAGATGCTTTGGTATACCATTGTTGGAAAATTTATAGTATTGTATGAACTGAAATTGGTTACTTTTTTATATATATCTTGTAATTCATGTTAATACATGATATGCAAGGTGTAATCACTTATACAACTAGTAATTATTCAAATTGATCCTTAAAAATACTTGTCTCAAATATTTTCGCATTTATTCAAGTTTTTTAGATTCGACGGTAGTTCTTGTGTATGCAAACATTTTATTATCTTTTTCGGCTGAAAATGAGCCGTTCACACCAAAAGGGAAGTCAGCAAAACAATCTCAGTTATAGAGTAATTATGGGGAAAATGTGCAAACGAGTGCTTGGAAGTCAGCGGGACGATATCAATTATGGAGTAATTATAGGAAAAATTGCAAACGAGTGCTTGAAAGTCAACGGAACGATATCAATTATGGAGTTATTATGGGGAAAATGTGCAAACGAGTGCTTGGAAGGCCTTGCGCATGCACCTTGGACATGGAAGATATATGAGGATGCGAGGGTGCCCTTGTTGCAAAAAACTAGCCCATATTAACATCAAATTTATAGGTTGTTGACGGTATAGACCACTTTGAGTCCTAGAACAAAAGTTGATGATCCGTTTAAAATATACATATATATATAT
>JAYMTA010000344.1:0-30823 GCA_036897625.1 Pelargonium cotyledonis | reverse complement strand
CACGTCGAATCTCGTCTGCTCCGTTCGAAGCTCCGGTCGTCTTCTCTGTTCGAATCTCACTCCGGCAAAGACGAGCCCACGCGAGGACGGCGGCGAGCTCGCTTGCGTTGGCCTGGACCAGAAACCGGTGACCCTCGGTTTCCATATCTGATTTTTTTTTTAATTTCCAGATCTGAATTTTTTTTTGGTAAATTTTGGGTTCTTTGTTTGAAAATTTTATCATTGGTGAAAATTATATGAAATTTGTGAAATTTTTTGTGAAAATAGTCAAACAAAAAAATTTGTACCGGAAACTTTGAATTTTCCGGCAAGTGTTTGATGATTTCGGCGAGTCTTTGAATTTTTCGGCAAGGGTTTGAACTTTCCGGCAAGAGTATGATTATTCCGGCGAGACAAATGAAGAAGAAGGGTAGAGTTGAGGGTATCTTTGGAATTTCAAAAAAAAGTTGGTCATGTGGTAGGCACATGACTGAATTTTAAGAATATTCCGTTAAATATAACAGAAAATTTGGACGGAAAGATGTTTGACATAGTTCAGAGTAGCCAATAGTTAGTTTTAATAGTTCAGGGTATGCAGGGTTAAAAGGTGTTAAGGTGAGGATAGGTATTTGTAATTTTCCCTAATTACAATAACATTTCTAATAAATAAATAAATAGGTGATTACGATATTATATACTGTTATAATAATGTTATGAGGTCAAATGATAATGTCACGGTGATGTAAAATAGTGACACGGTAATGTGGCGCTAGAGCTTATTGGTGAAGTATCGTTGATGTGATTATCTCAAAATTCTTGAAGTGGTAGTATCTAGTAGGTCACCGGAGGAAAACAAGTCTAAAAAGTTGTTTTTAATGTAATATGCCCGAAGCCTTTACGAGTCCATGAACATAGGGGTTTGGAAGGTTATCAATTCGGCATGCCATGCCTAAACACTTAATGATCGAACATGATATTTATTTTGTCTTTCTTGAGATAAGTTTAGTGTTGAGTTTGCAAAATATTCAACAGTACTAAGTCAATACTAAAATAGTTAGAAGTCGAAATGGTCAATACGTCCAACAAGAATCAATAGGTTGATTATAGGGCTTGCATTGAGTTCGCATTACTCCAACGATGAGGAGTTCTGACCTTTTAAGTGTTTATTTTGTTCCAAAATCCATTGTGGATTGGTTTAATTTTATATTTAAGAAAATCTTGTAGAGGTAATGAAAATAGAGAAGTTCCCTGTATCCGTAGGGAGGTGATTAGCGAGACAAAAGGAGGTATGGGCGGGGACCAAAGATACAAAAGTTTGAGAGCTAATTGTCATGCACCGATTGAACCGGCTCTGTGCGGCGTCTCAAACTCCCATGGTAAGAGGAAGGGACAACTTTATCCATCAACGTCAAGCAAAATAAACATATATTAGGATAGTGAAGTTATACATGTATCATCAAAATAAACATTGACCAACATTCCGTCAACAAGTATATATAATATCGAGCATGACGCATGAATAAGACCACACAATTTATTTTTCCTGTTCATAACATAATGTATGCCAAAATCGCTAGGGTGTTAGTGTGTTAGACAAATCAGAGAAGAGTTAGAGGCAAACTCATCAAATGCAATCCTTGGTAAGGTAAGTTTTCTGTGAAACAAAGATATGACATGGTTCTTCAAGGAAATGTAGCAAGAGCTGGTGCTAGTAATGGAAGTTATAAAATGGCTATAGAGCCAAATGTGACTGGAATGAAGAAAAGAGAACCCAAGGGAAAATGACACGGTATGAAATATAGGATTTTTGCTGAGATAACGTGAAATAAGAATTTGGTCATAGTCGCCAATATCACATCACTATATTTGATGAGCGACATTTTGTTAAAAATTTGTACTCCGACAAGGGCATAACCTTATATATACGGGTATTCAGCGTAAGATTGCACCAGATAAATGAAACTAGCATATTTTTTTATAACATTGTGTTGTGAGTGACCACAAACTCTTGTATTTATGATGGTTTGACGTAATCTCTCTCAAGTTCAACCTCATACTTGAAGGGCGGGCGTCGCGGACTTCATGCTCTAAGTGATTCACTGAAGACCTCACTGAGTTCAACTTTGAGATGTTTCGTTGCGAGCTTCATCACGTCAAACCTCGCAATTGAAGGAATTTGGTGAACTCACGCTCCAGGTTTTCCACTAAAGGCCCCGCCAAGCACAATCTTGGAATGCTTCGTTGTAAGCTCCTCTATATTGAAGCTCACGTTTGAAGGGCGCTGATGATCTCATGCTCTGATTGCTCCGCTGACAGCTCCATCGTGCTCAACATCAAGATGATTCACCGTAAGCTCTTCTAATCATAATCTCATGCTTGAAGGGTGGTGAAGATCTCATGCTTCTGGTGTTTCGTTGAAGGCCCCGTTGAGCCCAAGGAAGCTTCACTGCATGCTCTCCCTAATTTGATATCACGCTTACTCTAGTAGTTTTGTGAATTCATTTGTCACATTAACTTATTTCCATTACCAATATTCACTTTAAATAACCCATGCACCTTGCTCAATAGTATCTATTTCACAATGACATACATGTTTACTCTTAGACGTCAAAGTGAAATTCATCCCGAGTCTCACTTAATGGTGTCCTCTATATTGTGGTGCCTAGTGCGTTAATCTAACTTTGAACATCTCAAGTGGACTCAATTTCATTAAAAAAGTTTCGATTAAGATAAATATCGCACCTAAGTATTAGAAGTACAAGAATTGTGTCGACGTTGACTTTCTTTTGGTCCCTAGCTAAAAAAAAATCAATAAAGAAGTGTTAGTTAGGGTAGCTAATTGTGTTAAGCACATAATTAATTAGATTTAGATTAGCTAAGAAAGAACTAGAGTGAGCCTGTACCCATGATCCCCCAACCTACTACTGTTATTCTCTGCTAATCGACACGTGGCGGTGTACACGAAGTACTAGTACGACGTCGTAATGGTCGCCCATTGCACAAAATTCCAATTTCCAAAAACAAGCAGTGCCAGAAGTTTCGTACGCAGAAGTTACTATCCTAACCCCCCACTTATTTACCATATTCCCACTAAATATCTTCTGGAAACAGAAATCGAGTCCGTGACCGTCCAAAATCAGCCCGCGAAAGTCAATAAATGAACGGTCCAAAATTAGACAAATCTTCAGTGAAAAGAGTCGACGAGTGGGGCCCAGTGGTCCCCACCCTCCGTCCCACGTGAACTGACGCAAATACCCCTACCGGCTGCGCGAATTGACCATCCTGCCCTCTTAACCGTCAGGTTCTCTCTCTCTCTCCTCTGCCTCTGGCTTTCGCTTTCACTTGCAGCTTTTTCTCTCTCATGATATGAGAAGAGTGAGTGTTCTCTCTCTACAACTCTCGCTTTCTCTATCTCCAATTTCGGGATCTCGAAGCCCTAAATTCTTCTCTTTTTCGTTCATCCACTGAAGAAGACCTAGAAGAGCTCTGTGGTTTCTGGCCTGCTCGAATGCTCTCTCGCATTCATTTCAGAGGTATTTTTTTTTTCCTTCGTACTGTTTGGACTCCGAGAAAGCTGCATTTCTCAGTTTCTCGCCCTTCTTGAGCTCTGCAATTAACCTCATTGGTTAATTGCTCTTAGCGAGTAATTACACCTGATTTTTTGCCTAGTAATGAGCCATTAGTGCTGCATTAATTATCAGTAGCCTGCACGGTACAGCGATCATAGTTATGCCCATTCCTATGTTGATATTGAAATTTGTTTAAAAATTCCATCTTGTGAGTTCATTTTGCAAAGGTTGCAGTTTTTTCTTCTTTTTTCCTGTCGTTAGTTCTCCTGATGCTGTTGATTTTGCTTAACATGTAGTGCATTTCACTAATTTTTATGAACAATATTTCATTATTACTATGTTAGTGGTGCTAGTCTTGATTCAGTCTTCAGTTATGAACTGGTTCTCTGTTTGTTTTTTGTTCATTCCTTATGTTTCAAGCTCTTTTACATTCATCTTGCCCTGAAGCTGTCTAAAAATTTCCTGCAGTTTTTATTCCTCTGATACCTTGAAGAATAAATGGGGTTTCTCATTGTAATGGGCTATATTGGTATCCTTCCTCATTGTAATGGGGTTCTTTGTCATGTATTTTCGGCACCTGAAAGTGCCCATCTCATTATTTATACAATTTCTTTGCTCATGAGTACTCATTCTGTCCCCAATTGAGTATGTGTTTCCTATTATTGATAACTCATGGAAAACTAACTAACCAAAAATGAAAGACATTTATCATGGGACAAACATTTTAGAGAAACAAGACACTCATTTTGGGGACGGCGAGTATAGTTAGTACTCTGGATTTTTAGTATTTAGTCCTGTTTAGAACCTTGATGATATGGATTAGAAATGTCAATGAAAGCCTATAATATGAATGGTAACTTGACTTGCTATTGGTAAGAATAGTGTTTGTGAACTATAACCTGATCAAGTGATCAAACTTGATAAGTTTTCAGAATAGTGTCTCCCTAGAATCTTTCTATTTCTCAACTTGCTGAGTTATCCTTATATTTTCTCAAAGTGGTGGAAGATGCATAATGTGGGTCATTCTTGTATTTCAGAGTGAAAGTTGATGGAGATCGTGGATTGGGATCTATGGGGTCCATCATATGATCTAGGTTTTTTTATCTCTCTCTCGTTATTATGTTTTTTGACATTGCATATAAAATGGTTGAGTTTGAAGTAATATCTCATTTGTAGTTGCTAATTCATTTTTGCTAGCTAATGTGAACAATTGCTTTTCAGTTGCACAAGATAGCAGTTGCTATGTACAGCCTGGTTGGCAATGTGACTTCTACTTTGGTTTTGGAGTTGGTATACATATAAATGTCCCTCATCTGATCATTTTCAAGATTTTGATTGGTATGGTTCTAATGGAGGAGTTCTAGTTCAATTATTGAATGGATATTAGCCTCATTCAGAAAGGTATCAAGGTGGCTGATATGCTACCAATAAGGAAGCTAGAATTCCTACATTAGGTTCCTTTAAATGGTTTTTGTGTTAATTCCCCATTTAAATGAGGCTTTTCCTAATCTTGTAGATGTGATAGAAGAAAATGCTTTGAACGAGAAATTTTGTGTACAAGTGCTAAGAATATTGATCAAGAAGGCTGATAATGAAATTGATGAGCTTGAAAAAGATTTGGTGACCCTTCAAAGTGAACTTGCATGTGCTGAAAATGAAGAATGGTCTGAACTATGCTGTAGTACTTTGAGAGAAAAGATAAAATACCTTGACATATCATTGAAGGGTTTGAGGAATACAGAAAAATATGAAATTGATATTCATTTACTGATGCATAGAGAACCTGCAGAGAGTCTCCACGAAATAGTGAAGGCTCTGCTCCAAAGTCAATCCCCAACAAAAGATGAACAAGTTAGACTCTTTGAATTTTCACCTTATTATTTTCCTTTTTAGTTGTCTTTGTCTCTCTCTCTCTCTCTCTCTCTCTCTCTCTCTCTCACACACACACACACACACACACACACACACACTCACACTCACATATGGATGGATACTACTTTCAATTTCCAAATGATTGTTATGCTTACATAACTCTGACCTCAAAGGCAAGTGTAACTTATGCGAATTTCTTATATAATCATCTTTTGTTCCAATGGGGTGAAAGATCTTTGAGGTAAAATATAAGGGACTGATGCAGAAATGGACTTTACTGAATCTTTTCATTACTTCAATGTACTCATTTATAGATAAATTCAGGGAGGTTCCTGACATCCACCTCTCTCTTTCTCATGTGTTATTTCTCACATATCTTCTTGTTAAGTTGTCTTCTTTAACCAAAATTTTACTATGATTTTATTTTAATTTTTCTTTTCTCCTATGATGAACAGCCTCCAGATGTTATTGTCAAAGACTCAAGCCCAGATGCTCTAGCACTGGCTGGTTCTAGTGTCATAGCAAAGGAGGAAGTAAAAGAACTGGTCATTACATCCTCGGAGAAATCCCCAATCTCATGTTCTTTGAAATTTCAAGAGGAAAAAACATATTCTCTGGAAGCAGTTAAGATCCAAGAAACTTTAGGTTTTGCTTATTTGACGTCACACTTGTTTTGTTTAAATTGCTGTGGTTCTTTCCAAGTTATACTGTACATTTGAAATTCTCATCCTTCTGACAACTCTATCTCTCTCATACACACGCTTTGTTTTGGAAGTTTTTTATTTTTTAGATTCGTTTCATTTATACAGATGCAATAAGCATTAGTCGTCGGTAAGGTTCATAAATCGTTGGCTATATCTTTGAATAAAGATGTGAAGTTATAGAAAATAGATGTTCAGGGTTTTTGTGCAAAAAAATTGTTAATTAACTTCTGTGAAACAAGCAACAAGCATTAGTCATAGGAAAGGTTCATAAATCATAGGCTGTATGAATCCTTAGATGTTTCCTTTCATGTTATTTTGGATAAGGATAGGCGTGGTTTTGTTTATCTTTGTTAAAGAAAGTTGGTGTGTTTTAGGGGCCAGGACTCCAGGTGTAGCCCTTTGAGGCTTTTGCTAAATAGTAAAATGAAATGAATTAAGCTGTTCAGGAATATTGTTTTTAAAGAATTGTTAGCATACTCTGTGAACAATAGTGCTCCCTTCCACCCTGAACTGCTCTATTTTATCATGCATTCTCACTTACCTTGGTCTCACGCCTGTTAGCTTGTAGTAAACCTTGATATAATACCCAACCCCAGAGTCTATGCATGCGTATGCATAAAATTGTTGTTTGTTTCTAAGAGAGGTTGGTCTTTCCATGTTATTCTGAAATATTTGTTGCAAGTTTATTTAGTTTATTAATAAGACATGTAGTTTCTACCCTCATTTCAATCATGTATGCACCCATTTATGAGTAAACACATGATTTGTTATGTTCAGTGTTGCATACTCTTCTTTCCTACAAGTTGTGGTTGACATGTGTAGTTGGTTAAAAGTTACATTTGTTTAATTATCTCTCTTCTGGATGCTTGATTGCTATGTTTAACAGCCAGCAAATTCTAGTGTAAAAAATGATGCCCCAGATTCTTTGCAGTTTGCAGCTGGCTACTCAAAGGATGATAAAGGATCACATAACAACAATTCCAAACTGAAAACAAAGAACAACACTAAAAGTCAAGGATCTACTCGGAAAGACAATGGTACTCTCCAAAGCTCGACTTTGAAGCCCACAAGGAAGGTTAGGCGTAATCTAAAAGCACTTATGTTTCAAAAGCAGTAAAGTTGGTGTGAAAACAAACTCAGCGAGCTCCTTTTGATACTAGAGATTCGCTCTATGTTAATCATATTTGCCAAATAGGTTCTTAAAATATACCATTCTAACCTACGGTTTGGTATGCATTTAGTATGGTTTTTGATGTACTACCTCCTTTGGTGATGAACAGCCTGTCGGCGATAAAACCAAGCGTTCCAACTCATATGCTTTGAAACATACAGTTGGCAACTTCAAATCAAAGAAAAAACTGAGAGCTTCTGATTTGAAAAGAGTGAGCAAGGAAGTGGAAGAGGCTAAAGTTGATGGTATAATCTTAGGTTCATCATTGAAACCTGAAGGGGGGGAACTGGGTCTTGCTATCAAGGTCAAGGAACTAGGTCTTATCTCTGTTTTTAGTCATATACCAACACATGAATGCACATATAAAAACTGTGAACACATACATGAGAGTCACGGCTCTTGCAGCATGTATTTAAACATGTTACCCAAAAGATAGCCATAACCTTGGATTTTTGAGTTATTTTGTCTTGCAATGCACAGCGTACAAATGCCATCAAGGATTCTGGCATTGATGGCCCTGTCCTCGTAACTTGTAATCCCCGTGAGATGGAGAAGTCATGCTACTCAGTTTCGGAAGTTGATGGAGATAAGGAAGTCAGGGAACATTGTTATGCAATGAAGAAGAGTGAAAACTTGAGCTCTTCTTTGTGCTGCTCTGAAGGCAATGTATATATTCCAAAAGCAGACATGGTAAGGGCCTCTGTTTTTAGTTTATCAGTATGCAAAATTATGAACAAAAGGAGGGTCACAGCTTTTGCAACATGTTTTTAAAAACATTACCCAAAGGTTAGACATAACCTTGGATTTTTGGGTTATTTTATCATGCAATGCAGCATACAAATGCCATCGAGGAATCTGTCGTAGATGCCCCTGCACATGCAGCTGGTAATCCCCATGAGATGGAGAAATTGTGCAACTTAGGTTTGGAAGTTGATGGAGATAAGGAGGTCAAGAAACATTGTTCAGCAATGAAGAGTAGTGAGAACTCGAGTTCATCTTTGTACTGCTCTGAAGGCAATGGATATTTTCCGAAAACAGAAACGGTAAGGGCCTATTTTTAGTTATATCAGAATGAAACATTATGACCATATATTGGAGGGCCACAGCTTTTGTAACTTGGTTTTAAACAAGTTACTTAAAAAATTAGCCATAACTGGGGATTATTGGGTTACTTTGTCTTACTTGAACAGTGTACAAATACTGCAAAGGATTCTGGAGCAGGTGTCCGTGCAACTGGCAATTCCCTTGAGATAAAGACATTGATCAGCTCAGATTTGGAAGTTGATGGGGATGAGGAAGTCGGAAAACAGTGGTCAGCAACAAAAAAGAGTGAAAACTTCAGTTCATCTTTGTGCTGCTCTGAAGTCAATGAATATTTTCCCGAAACAGAAATGGTAAGGGGCCTCTTCTCTTTCTTCACAACTTGTGCCTGTTGTTTTACAACTAAATCGGTATGCAAAAAATCAACCTTTTCAACTTCCATTTATTGTAGTAGTAGATGCACTTTATCATAACTGTAGGGTAGCATAATCTTATCATTGATGCTTGTGTTTTGTTTTTGTTGGATGCATTAATTCTCTAAAAAAAGCAGCCTGCAAAGGCTGTTGTAAACTATAGTGATCCACATGCTTCAAGACATGCAGCTGACCATGGTGGAAGGGAGCAAGATTCTGAATCCAGATTAGATGCTTTCGACCTGGCAAAGAATGGGAACCCGGATGTGGAGCAGAAACTAAGTGATACTGCTCTTGATCTGAGAGCTTCAACAGAAGATGATATCAAAATGTGCGTGAACAGCATAATTGACTTGGTTTCATCTCTGAAGACAAAAAGGAACAACAATGATAGTCCAGAAACTGATATTAGTAACATTAAACACTCGGCTCTACCCTCACCCTTGGAGCCACAAGATCAGATGAAAAAAGACACATTCAAGCAACAGATCGAAGAAGGAACACCACCACTGCTGACATTTCAGGAGGCCGAAATTGCTACTAATGACTGCAAGTTTGGTTTGAACATGCCTCAGAAGCCACAAAAAAGACAGAAGGTGAAGAGGAATATCCAGTCCAACCCAGCCAGCATTCACGAAGGCAGTGCCATTCCTACAGGACTTGGTTTAGATTTAACTACTCCAAAGGTCAAGAAGCGACAGAAATTGGAACTAAGCACCGACAATGTCTGTTTAAATAAGCTTTTGGACAGGAAAACCTTCAAGAAACTGGCTCATCCTATCCAGCATGAAGCGAAAGAGCAGGGTGTTACTACCGATATTAGCATAAATTCAAATGTGCTCTTGGAAAAGAATTGTACAGTACCAACACTGGTAGGCTTCAGGAGTTCCACTGTGGACATGGATGGGTCATACTCGCAGCTCGGGAAAGGCACCGAGACAGCAAGCAAGGTTGATATTTCATGCTGTATTGATAATGGTTGTTCCAAAGCCAAGGCTGCTACCTCTTCCAACTTGAGTGGTATGAAACTAGTTGACCTGAAGGCCATTGCAAGGCAATATAAAGTGCAACATAGTAAGCTAAAAAAGGAAGAGCTGGTCAAGCAACTAACTGATGTACTGGGATTTTGAGTATCCTTTCTGGGCTCTTTTGTTTTAGTAGTACAAGTAAAAGACAAAAGAAAGGAAAAAGTAGAAGTAGGAAGAAAAATCAGGTTCAGGGGTATAAGATAGGAGTGGGACAAAAAAGGAAACAGATGCCAATTGATCTGACAAAGAAAGGCATATATATAAAGAAATCTAATTTTGTGATTATAAATTACTTAATATCTAAATCTTTGTTCATGCTTTATCTCCTTATACCCTTTTTATTTGGTCTTCACTCGTTGTATTGAAATAATTTCCATTCAAACACAAAAACAACTCATATCAAGCAATACACAGTCAACAATACATAAGTGCACTTATATAGTTGAAGTTGAAGCTGCATAGAGGATCCTCCTAATGACAATGAAACATATGATACAACCAGTTAACTTAACCTTTTAATTTATTGTGTTGAGATGACACATAAATTGATTACTATCTGTTCATCATCTGTTACAGTATAGTTCATACATAAATAGATCCTCCCATCTTTTTAAACCACCTGTTTGGGAATACAGTAAACTGGTGGTAGTCAAGGCTGTCCCAGGAGTGAAGGCCTGTAGAAAGCATGGCTTTGAGCAATCTCGATTCGCTCCCTCGGATCATTCAACGTCTCGTCCCTCAGTGCTTGCAGAATAGCTTGTGATGACTGTTCCCTGAACATACACAACCAAAATGAAGCACAAGCATATTGTTAGAATCAACACCAGCAATAATATGTTTGTTTGTTCATCATTCATGTTTTTAGATTCAGCCAGATGCAACTTGGGTTCATACCAATCTCAAATGCATGTAAAATGTAAATGAAGAACACAAAGGAAGCTATGACTAGAAGGAAATTACCTCTTGATCAGTACTTTATACAATGTTTTCAGGATGGGGCATAGTTCAACAGGAGCAACAGGCTTGTTTACTCCAGGATGCAATACACTTAAGCTTGGCTGACTCAGAAGTTCAAAAAATGCTCCAACTGCAGATACACCCTGAACATTGTTGGGCAAACCAGCAGAGTTTGCATTATCAGTTAGCAAAACGGAAGC
This sequence comes from Pelargonium cotyledonis, assembly GCA_036897625.1. NCBI lineage: Eukaryota > Viridiplantae > Streptophyta > Magnoliopsida > Geraniales > Geraniaceae > Pelargonium > Pelargonium cotyledonis. Next base: position 19,889 of record JAYMTA010000344.1, on the reverse strand, counting down.
TATACAGAGGCAAGAAAAATGGTATTAAACTGTTAGTTGAGTTGGTCCTCTACATGATATCAGAGTCTGGTTGACCTAAAGGTTACAAGTTTGAGTCATGAAACAACCCTGATTGTTGAAAATATGTTAAAATTTCAGCACAAGGCATGAAGAAGACTTGTGCACGGACCACGTGCAAAGCAAAATGTTAGAAATGAACACATCTCATACAGTTTTGAAATCAAGAGGTTCAATCAATATCAAGTACCTGAATCATTCCTTTGCCACTGATGCTATCACCCATATCTGGGCTTAACTCCCCTTTGGCTAACATTTGGCCATACCAGGCATTGCGACCTTTCAACAAGGTCACATAAGTGTCAGCGAGCAAGGGCCCTGCAAGCTTCTCCGGTTCTTCAGCAAGCAAATGAGTAATGAATATCATCTCCGATGTACAATGTGCAAAGTACACAGATTTGCTAGTAGCGCTCTCATTAGTAAGAGCTGCCACCATTCCTGGCAAAATCAAATTGGAAAATCCGAAATTGAGTATATAGAACCAACTCGGGGCCCAAGTATTGAAATTTGCATAAGCATTTACAGTCTACTTGAGCAAGTCATTAATCTAGTTTCATTAACAATTTAGAAATTTTGTTCTTAATATATCCTAGGATTATAGATAAGCACATCCCGAGTTTGTAATTTTCTCTCATGCATTTAAGTTTTCATATTCATAGTTTTATCGAGCATGGAGAAACTAAAGTTTACCAGCTCCGATGGCATAGACATTCTTCAAGCCGCCCATGACTTCGTGAGTGACAAGGTCGCTGTTGTCCCAAACAATGAAATAGGGCTGCCTTAAGAACTTTGCGATAGGTTTCCTCCATTTTTCAGCTCCACAAATTCGAGCATTGGCATATTCCTTGTTGTAGATCTCAGAGGCGATATTTGGTCCACCCAGATAAAGAATGTTCTCCATTGGTACTTTAGCTGCAAGGCATGGAGGCTAAACAATTAGATAATTGTATTCTGAAGTATAGCATAAAAGGGAAGGGAAAATAGCCATGCTTTCAAATTTCTAAGAGATACAAAATGAATCTTCGTATCCACATTCTAAGCCTCTAATACTATACGGTTCTAAGAGGATTATAAACTTACATTCCCTATGAAATATTCTTTGAAATGTTTGTAACATAAAGCAGATAAGATCATCTCCCCCTAAAGTTTTGCTCATCTGATAATTTTGCAAAGACAACGAGAGATTTGTTCACCTTTGTTTACGAAAAGCAACATAAAAGCAAGAAGTATACAAAATACCAATATGAGCAAAAACTCTTACTTGCTCGGTTAATCATTTGTGTCGGTGTTATTATATGAGGAACAGGTTCAAGGGCAGCCTCTATACCCTTTGCCAAAGAAATTATGATGGGGGATGAGATTCTCTCCTTCCAGTAATTACTGATCTCTTCAAATACCTCACGCGTTTCAGTCGAAGGGACGCCATTGACCACAATATCAGCATCCCAAACCGCCTCCTGCAAGTTGGTCACAACCTTCATTGCACAAAGTGGCGTATCAATCATATTTAAGCAGAATCCATCCTTCAGAATTTCATCCGCCAAAAGTGTCCGATCACCCAGCCTGGCTTCAACATACTTTAAATAGGCACATCGCCTGATCAACCTCCTCAATATGTCCTCCCTCGAATTGATCACTTCGAAGAGATGCTCTGCGGTGGCTCTGTCAACAGTTCTTCCCGGCCTTCTCCATATCCTGATTTGAACCTTCTCTCTAAACTGGCCATAGCTATCTTGCAGTAAAGCCACAAAAACACTCCCCCAAGCACCTGCCCCAACACCAACAATCCTCAGTGGATCACCATCAGCCTTTCCAAGAAGGCGGCGGAGCTCATCAAGCTTCTCCTCCAATCCAGTGGCATTGTGCAAAGACCCGTTTGAATATAAAGATCGTTGTGTCGTATCAATACTTCCCACCATCTTCTTCCGAGTAAAATCAACACTATATCAGCAGATCAACAGCAACAAAACAAAAACCAAAGCAAACCAGAACTTATAATTATAGCAAATAAGTGCTACTATGTGAACTTCACTTTGACATCAAGCTCCAGTTCCAATTGGCCCTGAAAAATGTAAACAACCCTGAACCCACCTCGGATTTTTATATGGGTTTAGCTCTCGCAATCCGAAACTACAAAACTCTTTTTCTTGTTGTAACAATTTTCCCCTTTTCCCAAATTGCAGCCTCTAGAAGAAGAAACAAATCTTCTCAGTAGATTCTTCCACCAACACCATAACCGATTTCTGATCTTCCACGAAATATATATTCAAACCCACCAATACATTGAATACAAAGCTTCCAACCCCAAATTTCAAAGAGAACTGAGTTTTTTAATTCCTTCCTAAACAAAATGCCACAAAAATCCAAATATTTGAGAAACAACTTTGTTTCCTCCGTCCTAGTTTGTTCATCTACCAATCTATAAACTTCTAAAAGACACAAAAGAAAGTCAAAAGAAACAAACCTTTGCGTGTTGGAAACCACAAAAGCACTGTAATGGCAGCCAGAAGGAGCAGGTCTCAGTTGGGTTTAGCTCTCAGAAGACCAATTGACCCAACCCACACCAGAAAACAAGTAGAGCAACATTTTCATGCAATTGAGCTTGGCATTACAGCAAGCACAAGATGTGCATGAATTGGGAAAGTGGTGAAGAAACCAAAAATCCTGAATTGGGTCTTGTTTTTTTCTCAAAAAAAAAAAATGCAGAGAGAAGAAATGGTGGGTACAGTTGAATAGAAACTACCAAGGTGGGTGGCATAGCAAAAAAAGCATTAAATGTTTTCATGTTGCCAACTTCCTCAACGGTCATTAATGTTGAATCACTGGATCATCAGCCCCACCACCTCCCTCTACCTTAATTGGCCTTTTCAATTTTCAACAACACTGTTTTTTGTCCCCATCTTCTGGGGACATACAATTTATATCAATGGCTTCTTCAAAGTTCAAACCTTGTGTGCAAATCATCAATTCAACCCCAACGAGGAAGAGCGGGGGGTAAAAAAAAACTTATCTTTAGAGATAGTAATTTTCTGATACTTTCTCTTTATCCAAACAGAAAGTATTTGATACTTTTTCCTTGGAAATTCCATGTAAGCGTTGAGTTGTCAAGACTCAAGATGGGACCTTTATATGTGGGCTCTTTCTTTACAATTCGAAGAACCAAAAGATTCATGCTTTCGTCCCATAAAATTGGAAGTCTAAGGCAGCAGTTTGACATTAGAAAGCAACTCGGTACATGCATCCGCCTTATATGTCAAAGTTTTCAGTCGGGAAGGGTTGTAGGTACGTAGGTACCTTCTTGGGTTTTTATGTAATCAACGGTCAGGATTCATATACACCAAGTAGTACATGTACGAATCATTCCCGTTGCTTTTACAGGTGTATATTAAAGATTTACTAAATGGCCCATTTATGTTTCCATCAACCCTAAGTTTCCATCAGAATTACAGATTTGGTACGGATTCTGAATTAATTGAGGCTCGCGTGCATGCCTACCATGCATGCACGCGACTAATTGATCATGCACGTGTTGTGTCGCCTTCCTTGTTTTATGTACATGCCATTTCTCTGTAAAGACATACAACTGTACACAGCCCAGCCTCAAAAAGACACCTATTTTATACAATCTTTGATTTGTCGAGATGTTCAATACTCGATAGTAACAATAATGACTCTGTACACATTACACTATCATACACCTCCTATCCCACCCTCACTCCTTCAGTGCCTGTTATTCCGAATTGGACTATACAACAAGCCTTCTCTAGGAGCGACAAAGAGCATCGAAATACCATTCTCGGAGTTTATTTCCCTTCACATATCTTGCTCCGCTGCACTCGAACCACCAGACCCAAACTGTTCTGAAGATGGGTAATGGGTCTGGTCTGAGACTGGACCCGTGGCGACGAATGCCGGCTCAAGGTTTTCGTTTACACTCTTCTTTGGCCTTTTTGGTCTCTTTGGCTTCTGAGATCGTGGATCAATGTCCTCGAGAGGATCGTCCAACTGATAGTCCCCTACTGCAGGGCTAGACTCGTTGGTCTTGTGAGAACTACTTGGCCTTGCTGAAATTTGCTTGTCGGAAGCAGCTTTCCTCTGCACCAATAAAACATTATTGTGAGGACAACTCAACCTAAAATAGGGAAGCCTGCCAGTGATTCAACTTATTTTTCGGTTCTCTTAATTATTTGGGCGTGCCTTCTCAAATGGGTGGGTCATAAACGGGTTAGGCAGGTTAAACGGGTACATCACAAACATGACGCTGATTATTAAACGGGTTGCATTAGTCAGAGCGAACTCGACATAAATCCAAACCTACTCTAATTCATCGTATCGTGTCACGGGTCATGACCCAAATTGACAGCCTTGTTTTAAGACCACTTCAGAAACTAGTTCGGCGCTCCACCTAAAAGTTTAGGCTTCTGGATTGGAACAAAAGTTGAATAATAATTGTAACTCCTAGCGTACCTTTTTGTTACCAGATTTTGTTTTCTCTGGTTCAGGAGTAGGCTCTAACACAGCAGCTGGAGATCCCGTGTTTGTTAAATCTTCCAAAAAAGCATCACCTTCTGCATCTAGTCGTATGCCCTTAGTTGGATGTTTTTTCTTCTGTCTGTCCTTGACCTGATAAAAGAAAGGGGAAAGAGTTTGGTCATATAATTTTTTGAAGTAATGCAGATTTCTAGAAAGATTTGAACACCTTGTATCAAACAAAATGATAATCAGATACTGAGTACTTAAAGGTTACAGATAAATAATTAAAGAAAGAAAGAGTATCAGAAAGAAAAGAACCAGATCCCACCTGTGGTGGAATTTCTCTTATTTTTTGCTCCAACTGAGCATCATCCAGAAGTAAGGAAACGACATCCTCTGGTGCCAAGAGATCACCCTGAATATGACCACCTGTCATGACAAGCTGCTGGACAGTATTTTTTTGGCTTGCTCTCTGCAGAATCTTCTCTTCAACAGTTTCCTTGCATATAAGTCGGTAGACGGTAACCTGCACAATTAATGAGCCTTAAGTTACAAACTGAAGGAGGTGAGGAAGATTTGATATGCGGACTTGAGAATTCCCAAAGAACAAATAAAGAAAATGTTAGATAAAGCCATTCGTAGAACTTGTCAATTGAACAAATAAATAAAAAAGATTCAAGTGAGAACTGACATCCTTTGTCTGACCCAAGCGATGTGCTCTATCCATTGCCTGTAAATCCAAGGTAGGATTCCAATCACTTTCATAGAATATAACAGTGTCAGCAGCTGTCAAGTTAATGCCCAGTCCACCAGCTCTGGTACTTAGTAAGAATACAAAAATATCACTCCTGCAACAGATTATAAATAAAACTTTGAATTAGAAATGAACTCAAAAAACATTAGTCTATTCAACTAGCAATAACACCAGGGGGGCTGAACCAGACCCCCCACCCATATCCACATGGATGGGAGCTATGGGCTATATAAAGTATAAACACAAGTTGCTTTATCACAAATGAGAACAAAGAGAAAGGAAAGAAGAAAAAAATATCATTATAAAAGGCTCCTTCACACAACCATAATGTCATTGAAATCCCACCTATGCTGAAAGTCTTTGACCATGTCTCGGCGATCCATAATAGTAGATGATCCATCAAGTCTAAGATATCGATATTTCCTATAGTTCATGTAGTCCTGCAAACACATACTAAAGTGAGCATCAAAACAAAGAGTGTATTTCTTACAAATCTGCTACATGTTGCAGAAAAGTTCATAATTCATCAAGCTAGCTCGCTAGTTCAAGGCACTGATCCAACACTAGTTGAAGTTTGCAAACATGCCTTAGGTTCCACCAGTGTTCCATTTATCCAACCAAAGGCAGTCAAAGGGGCATCCATGCCTCTATTATTTTTAATTAGTCGTGTACTTATGTTTTGTCCACACAGCAAAAGGTACCTCAACAAAACAACTAGGCAGGAAGAGGCTAAGTATCCAAGAAGACAAGAAAACCAAGCAATTTAGAGGAAAACAAAGTCAATGCAGCTAGTATATGGCTACATTAACTGGAACATTACTGATTATGAAATTAATTGGTCACCTAGGGCCTTTTACTACCTTTCCTTCTTCTGATGAGAACCACCTAAAGTTGAAACCACTTAAACAGACATTCAAGTCTACTTCACTTTTCAGTTTTCCTCATATATAAATCTAGGAATTTCTAATCAGATCTTTTTCATTCAAACCCGCTCATTAACTTATTCAAGTATTTCTTGATTGAGCTGTGACTATGAATATTCTTTGTAAAAATTACCCAAAACGATTACCTGGAAGAAGAGAATTGTTGTCATCCTGCCAGATAGCTTCTCATTTTTCAATGAAAGAACAGTGCATTTCAAGCTCCTCACCAGATATTTCCATTGGATGAGTTGTATATTAATATAAGCATATACCTCAAATCATCACTTTATACACAGTCCTGACATAACCTGCCAATTCTACACTTTATTTTTTTATAGGCAATACCAACAACACCTGAAGAGAAACTTGAACCAGAGACCTCGTGGGAACCAAGCGCCTTAAACCGCTTCCCACAATGGTTGTTGGTGCCAATTCTACATTATAGTTGTACCTTTTTTAATATCTTAGTGTGCATTTTAGTTAGCGATGGCTTCTAGTAGCATATTAACTAAAACATCTATTTTTGCATACATCTCATTAAAAAAAGCTACAAGTTAAGCTCTGGCATTTGATATTGAGATCACAAAATTTATATATATATCATGCAATCAAATCAATTAATTGTTGCATGCACCAGGCTGATTAAGGCAGCTACATGTACTACAGTACACAATTGAGTTGCAAACCAAAACTGAATATGATAACCTAGAGATTCCATCCCAACAATAATAGAACTACTAATAACTAATTAAAATAAAATAATACCTCAAGTATATTTAGCATTTTTGTCATTTGAGCGAACAGGAGAACACGATGATTGTCTGCCCGCAACCGTTTCAGTAGAATATCAAGTGTTTGGAGCTTCCCTGAATCCTAGACATAGTATATGAACTTCAAAATGTAAGTAATCCTAATCTAAGAAAATAAAATATGTGATAATGGAAAAGTATTATAAATACTGCAGGTAAAGAAAACAATCATACTGTGAGCAACTTTGCCGGATCGAAGCTTTGCATGGGTGGAGAAGAACCAAATATCTTGTATGTTAACTCAAGAGCGGGTTGTGAAACAGGTAATTCAGAATCTATCTCTTGAATCAAATGATGGGGGGCATCTGGCTTTCTGGGTCCATTACAGTCAGATGTGCGTGCAAACCCAACAAGTAACCTCTTTACCCAAGGTTGATGTAGTTCTTCAATCATTTTGTAAGCAAAGTTCCTATCTGAGCAGCGAGCATTGATCTATCACGGAGGAGAAAAAACAATTACATTAATGAACGTTGAATAAGCTATTCCAATTTAAATAGTAAAAGGCAGTTATTAAAACAAGACATACCGGGGGAGCTCTGGTTCTTGGAATAGATGTGTAAGTTGAACTAAGAAGCCTAGCACTTGACAAAAGCCGCTCCTGGTGAGAGATGATTAAGGCCTCAAATGGAGCATGGCAAAGGCCAGTTGCAGATTTCATTTTAAGTAAACTTGTCTCAGATCTTGAGGGCATCAATAACATTCGTGTAACGGCTCTAAATTTGCCCCTCTCAATGTCACATGAATTATAATCATCATCCATGGATTCCATCAGTGAATCTAAAATATCATCCAAGAACTGTCGATCCCATCTGATGATGGAAAATAACAGTCTCTCCATAAAGGAACTGTTAGCCACAAATGCAAGCTCTGATGAAGACAGGTCCATTAAGCGGGTAAAACCAAATGTTCCACTTTTTACTGACATCCCATCTGAGTCCAGAGGAAGTGTAGATCGATATACATTCTCTGAAGAGAATATATTAAAATATTTGTGAAATGATTCTTTGCATATACCATTCCCACCTGGTGAACAAAGTCTTCCAGGACTTTCAACTATTTCTTGATACAAGAGTTTTGGCATCTGGAAAAATGAAAGAACCAGAAAGTTACACTGAAGTAATTAATATAATTTAACTAGTTAGTTAGACAAAACTCTACACTCTAAATGTGACTTCTCAGAAACAGATATAAAGCATGTCCCTTTTGCGTCATATTTTAACTACACTACTAGAATTCTGCCCATAAATTTAGGAACAAAATAACAAAAAGTATAGAAAGAATAAAAGCAGTTGAAGAATAAATGATGACGATGATTATGATGTAGATAAAGTGAATTAGCCAAATCTCTAACCATTTTTTTAGCTGGACTTATTTTCCAAAAAAATACAAGATTGTGGAAAGAAAAAAAAAATCTACTTCATTCTACTTCTCTAAAGTAGCACTTGTTGAAAATTATCACGACATATGGGGATAAATTCAAACATTGTTGTACTGCCAATGCACTGACTGGGATACGAAAAACTACAATCCAAGAGGTACACTGGCACCAAGTGAAACCTCTGTCCATTTGAAAAGATAACCAAGTGTCTAACCCATATTCAAATGTACCTCACACAGCCAAAAACAAAAAGAAATGAAACTGCAAAAATGAATCCTGTTATATGGGTGTCTAAATGTAGGTCAGTAGATAGTGTGTATGTGTGAGGGAGAGAGGGAGGGGGGGTGTTGTACGCAACCTCTTTTATGGAAGGATTAGAGTACACTTCCAAAAACATATGAAGAAAGTACCTTGTATACAATAGGATTGTAGCCTCCTGGATAGTGTATGTCCTCCAACTCGCCAAAGGCAGGGGCCAAAAGAGCATTTGGAATCTCTCCAAAATAAAGGTATGTACTTCCTTCGTTCCTTTCAAATAACTCAGGATGGTTGCAAACCTACCATACAAGCAGGACATTAGTCATACTCATGGTTAAAGACCAATTAAAGATTTAGAAAATCCTACTGTATTGACATAAAACTCAAGTGGACGACAAATAGTTGACATACCTTTCTTAATTGAATGACAATATTCATTAAATTCATAATTTTCTTCTCATTAAGATGCCCACGGGTGCCATCAAACAACTCAACGAGAGATATCTTGTTCTTAATAGCTCGGTAAAAAGCCTGCTGTCGAGAACTCAACTTGCAGTGCACTGTAACCTCCGTTTTCCTAGTCAGCTCAGAAACCACATCCTTTTTAACTCGACGTAGCATGAAAGGCTTCAGAATAGCATGCTGATAAAAGGATGAGCAAGAAACGCCTATCAAAAATACATTCACAGCATGGGTGGAAATTGTATATTTTCTCGACAGCACAATAGAGGTCAAGAATTATTACAAACTAATGATGAGTTTGGATGCTAATAGCAATATCTATAAAGGAGTATACTGGGAGAAAACAGATGGAATGATAAAGGGATAACATATTCATTTTCCAACAATGTTTCTCGAACTCAACTTCCGATGATGAACTTGAGCCAGAGTGTCAAACATTCAATTCCACTACCTCAATACTCCATACTAGCCGAGAACCTAAGCGAGTAGCATTTCAAACCAAATAGGGTATCAAATTTATTCTGAAACATTTGGGTTTAAGCCAGAGATATCAAACATTCAACCCATACAAGCCAAAAACTTATGTCAATGTGTAGCATTTCAAACTAGGCATTCTGAAATATTTGGGTGATCTAGCCAAGAATGGGATTTTCAAAAAGTAAACATATAAGTGATTATATGGAGTTGTGATTGTGAACATGCAAAAATATGGGATTTTAAGAAAGCAAACATGAAGTGATTATCAAAAGAAGATTTGTTCAAGGGATTTATCAGAATAGGAATTTATCTTAGGACAGCCTAGGAAAACAAACCGTGAAAAAAGTATTCTCAAAAAGCTATGAAGCAAACAAAATGTGCAAGTAATATTAAATCTTTAAATCAAATGCCAAGTCAGCAGGGAGATTCAACCCCAAAGGTTGACTAGCCCATAAGATACTTTTTTTTTGTTTGTAAATGCATTAATGTTTAGTTTCTCTCCAAGGATGTTACAATCCAGACAAAATAATGAATGGAAGTAAGAAACATGCATTAAAGAAAATGATCTAAACTAGTATGTCAATAGCTTTGACACTGGTAAAGACAACTAGATATCTAGCAATGAGTAAAGTAGAAAATGAGGTCCTCAGCTCTCTATTGAATTCCTTGTAAGGTGTTCACCCCCACTCAATAATCAACATATAAGGATAATATAAGATATATCAGAACTCTATATTCTTCAAGATTCTGTTTGGATTTGATTTGAAATTCAGAATTTGAAATGTTGTATTTCAAATACAAATATAATGTTAGGGGAACCATTCAAATGACAAGGTAAGACCTGTCATTTGAAAATGTTGTAGGCATGTTTTGAGCCCTATTGGATCTGAGCCAAATCAATATTCAAAGTCTTTGTGTATCCAAACATTGGATTTGACTCAAATCCAAGAACATAAATAGACCATAAAGAAAGATGAGAATTATTGACCCAAACAAGTGTTAAAGAACATATTTCTAAAAAATCACCACATAACAAAGGCGGGAATCACAGCTTAGTCTATTATGAATTTATGTCTGTAATCAAATTTATGGAACAAATGTGCTCACCAATCTATTTAGCTGGTGTTCATTCAAAGTGCCACCATGTTCTGCATGACTCTCAATTCTGACAACAACAAAAAAAATAATAATGAAGAAGTCGCTAAAAATACAGTAACATTTTTGGTTGTCATTTAAATTTCTTGAGGATTATACAAACTTGCTTGCAAGACATACCCTTTTGAGAACCACTCATTAAATTGTTCATGGCTGTCAAATAAAGTTGGCATAATGAAATGTAAGAGGGCCCACAATTCTGCCATATTATTCTGGATAGGTGTACCAGTAAGAAGCAAGCGGTTCCGGCAATTAAAACTGAGCAGTGTCTTCCACCTTATACTGTCAAATTAATACCAAATAATGTTAGTGTGAGAATAGAAGGCATAACGAAAGTTACCTATTATGATGAACATATTGAAAATATTCCAACAATTAGTATACTTAAGAATTTACCACATGGGACATGCCACCAACTTCCCACAGTTGACTTTTTTTATCAAACATTATCCCCCAAAACACACACACACACACACACACACACACACACATACACACACATTGACAATACAGAAGAAGTAAATACCTGTTTGAACTTTTAATAGCCTGAGCTTCATCCAATACCATATATTGCCATTTCACTCGCCGAAAATACTTTTCATCAGACACTAGCAGTTGGTAGCTGGTAATGAGAATGTGAAATCCAGCCTCCCTGGCAAACAAGATAGAGTTCACAATTACATAAACGAAATACATTACAGCACTGACTAAAAGTACTTTTAACTGACTATAGACAAATAAGAAAAGAGCTATTGAAAATAGATCTGAAGAAAAGGGGCAGTTAGAGCTAGATGTGAAGTCAAATATTCAAGCCTCTTCTGCATTTAGATGGCAGGGGTATTTTTGCAATGGAGTGACTGATAACACATATATCTATTGATGCTCCCAGCTACACAATATGTCTCCAACTCTCATTAAAAGAAGAAAATAAAAAAATCGCCCATTTGCATTAGTATTATAGAAATTCCGCCACAAGGTCAATCTTTTTTGGACCACCTCCGAAAGATTGTAGTGACACTAACTTTAGGTGAAAGCTTAGGAATTAGGGATAATATATTTATCATTGAGTTACCCACAGCCACAATATCATTGGATTTTATTTTATGACAATCCCTGTTGAAACTGATAAATATGTTAATCGTAATCTTCATTAGACATTGTTGAAGAACTGAGTGAACACAAACCTAGAGTTTGCACTCATTCTCTCTCTTTCATGTATTTCTTTCAATTTATTGGAAAAAAAATTGGGTCATTTTGGTGTGGCATCACTCTGTTTTGATCTTTTTTGCATTATGATACAAGCCAAAAGACAGTCAAGCTTGATGTCATTCTATGCAAAAGCACCATGTACATCCATGACATTAACACAAGCTAACTACAATTATACCACATTTTGTGAGTAGTGCATTTATAAATGTCAAACTGTCTCCAAAAGACCCACCTTTTTATCAGTGTTTATCTAAGCAAAAGAAAGAGAAGTGCAGTTGGAAGACAATTACCTGCGATATAAACGCTTAGGGTTGATATTTTTCCTAAGGATGACACGCTCTTGAAGTCCACCCCAATATGGAAGGGTTTTCAAGTCAGGGCAGAAACGACTGATTTCATCAGCCCAGTTGTTCAGCACAGAAGCAGGTGCAACAACCAAGAAAGGCCCCCATATATTTTTCTCCTGTATGGAGCAACCAACCAAAGCAAGTTACTATATAGAGAAGTCCACAAATAGATAGCAGGAAGTAGAATAATTACCTCAGCCAAGTGAGCCAGGAAAGCCATGGCTTGGATTGTCTTCCCAAGACCCATCTCATCAGCAAGAATGCCATTTAAACCCTAAATAACAACAAAGAACAAAAAATTTCAATGGTCACTGGTGAACATGCAAGAGAATCAAAATGTGTTTTTGTGTGTGAGTATCCCTGTCTTTCTTTTAGAATTTCTTTACAACCTGCTCGTAGCAATTAACTAGCCATTGAAGACCTTTCAGCTGATATTCTTTAAGACGACCTTTGAATAACTCAGGTGTTTGTACTGTTGATGTTACAGGCATAGTGGAGCTGAAAAAATAGGTCAGCAAATAGTTCAGTTCACGGACTACAAAATGGCTTGTCTTCAAAGACCTCAAACTAATTTGGAAGAGTTAAGCAAAGAAAAACTCACGGGTTATGAAGATCTATATTACTAGATCCTCCAACAGAGATACCTTGCAAAGAGGCATCAGTGTCAGAAGCTTGGCGCAGCTTCAGATATTCACTATCAAATGCATTTGTTATCTCTTTCTGCTTAGAGACTGCATCTTGAGCAGCTCTCCAAGCTTCCAATTTCAGTTCAGCCTCCTCAGGGTCTTCTTCCCCAGTGAGCCCAGCATCTGAAGGGCTCAAATTTTCTTCTTGATCCGTTGCTTCTCCAGGAGGCAAAGCTTCAGCAGGCTGAGAATTTAACTTGTTTTGCATAAAGTGACTATAGAGCTCTGTCTGTTTAATAAGGAAATTGAGCCTATGCTGCTGCCTCTTTGCTTCTCGCAGCTCTTGTTCACGCCTCAATGCTTCCGCAGCTTCTCTTTCCTCTTTTTTCCTCACTTCTGCCTACAATGTGAGAGATTTGTCAGGACTTCTCTGAAAATTGGTAGTGTATTAAGTGAGCCTAGGGTGCATACATCAGTAAACAGGGTCCAGCACATAAAAGAGCGGACCCATGGGCATGCATACTAGATTTGTCCCCAAAAAAACAAAACATCAAGAGACATAATCGATGTGATGCAATACTGCTCCATCTGATGAAATTGCAGACAATGAACTTCTCTTAATAAAGATACTTTCTTCTAGTCGACCACATAATATTGTAGAGTGATTTAACTTTAAAATGAATTAGAAGAATACCATCTCCTTATCTACTCTCTTCCAAAGCAGTAACATGTCCCTAGCTAGCTTCCTTGTGCGAATCGCAGCACCTCTCATCAATTTGTGTGATCGACTAACCTTCATTTTTACCTGGAACAGAAAAGTGAAAATCAGTAGTGCATCAGGATATTATAATATAACCGAAGCCAATGAAAATAATTAACAATATATAACTACAAAATCCAAATAGTACGTGCCTCCCTTTGACAGTTTTCTGAAAACCTCTTGGCATCAATTAGTTGCTTTTTGTGAAATGCAGAAAAAATTCTATGATGCTTGGGTATGTCCCTTCTGACAATGTTTGCCCAAACTTTTCCAATCTTTTCCATTTCCTCTCTCTCAATTGCAGATGGATCTTTCTCTACCTTTTGCTTCTTGGGTAGACTGCGCTCAATGATCTGCAGTCCAGGAAAAATGAAATTGAATACAATGGAAAATAAAGAGTGATATATCCTTCAGAAAGTCAAAAGAACCAATGTCAATAATCAGTATTGAAGGAGAATTATGACCTCATACGTGTCTCCTTTCTCCAAAACTTTTACATAGTAAACCTGCAAAACGCCACCTTCAGACAAAATAGATCTCCGTATGCTTCCAGCTGCCCCCTCCGGAATCGAAGAATTCAACCCAGCCTCAGACACTTTGAGATTGAACTTTTGGGCAGAGCTAGAAACTGGCAAAGCCTTCAATTTTGCCTGAAGAGACTCATACTGAACCCGAGGCTCTCCCATCACAGCTCTATTTCTGGACCCAAGCCTCTTATCACTGGCCATCATTGCAGCTAAGGATCCCAAATCCAATGTTCCCTTCAAGTAAAATTCCTCCACCCGGATATCAGATGAGCACGGTAAGTTCAGCACTGGTGCAAGCTTATCATAAGTTGGAGGAATCTTATATGTTATGCTCTCCCCAATATCCAAATAAGCAGGTTCATAGATCATTCTGAACAAATACATTACAAAAACAATTCATTTCTGACAACAGTTTTTTTTTTTTTTTTTAGAACAACTTCTGACAACAGAGTTAAATGAATATATCAACCAAACTCACATTTCAAAAAATTCCCATAAAGTTAGAAAGAGTACACTAACCTATCAGTGCCGTAGTTGGGTACCATATCTGATTCGCGATAGTTACCGGGCTTCTGGGAACTAATGTCATTATGCCATTCAGACGTGGTTTCCACATCATGTAACCCTCCTCTGTGCTCATTCCCCAATTTCCGACTTTTAGAAGATGAATTATTACTCTTTTGGACTGGAATCCCCATTCGGATCAAGGCGGGACTTGTTGAATCCTTTAACCTCCTCTTGTACTTGAGGATGTGTTCCCCGAGCATTGCTCGGTATCGGTCCTCAGTGATGTGTGGCCTGTAAGAACCAGCTTCTTCCTCGTTGTCACTATACCGCTTTTTTTTCTTAGCCAAGCTCAAATCTTTATCAGACATTATCCCATTACCATTGTTCCCCATTGCTCCACCTATTAAAAATCAACCAATAAAGTACTAGAAGTGTATAAACCCCACTGCTCTCAAGACCAATCATCCAACCACTAGAAAAAACTACAATGCCGGAGAGGGAAAGCAACAAGACTCTTACACTAGGCAATTACAGACAGATAGATATTGGTTTTAACTATAGGATCAGAACTGGACCTACCTTGGCTACCTCTGCTCTCATCCTGACTGCTATTCCCATAATAATCAAAATCATCATCTTGTTGTGGAAGTTGTAAGTTCATCACAGACTACAATGCAACCCAAGAAAAAAAAAATCACAATACAATTCATAAGAAAATCATCCTTAAAAAACTTATAAACAACACTAACTAGCAAACCAATGATTGAATTTGCCATCATCAATACGAATTCAATTTCTACATTCCAAATTCACGCAAATCAAACCTAAAGACCCATTTTTTTCACAAATTGATACCAGCTAACACGAACAGAGCAAGCACAAATTCCACAAAACAAAGCAAACCCATTTGATAAAAGCAAAAGCCCAGGTGAAGGACCTCAAGGTTGAAGAGATTGGCGTAGGAGAGCGAGTCCTTTCCTCGCCGCTTGTTGTCCATGTGCTACGTACGAGACACTCGGTATAGGAAAATAGAAAATCAATGTCGTCGAGTAGCATGGAGGATTAGCTCGGTGCAAGTAGAATGAGAAGAAACCCTAAGCCAGGACCATAGTGTCGTGGCGAGCTAGAGAGAGACAGGGAGGGTGCGCAGTATACGCAGGCGGTATGGGAAGCATCGGGCGCTGCTAAAGTGCGCCGGTATGGTTTTGTTATTGGGCTTTTTTGTTTTTGAGAATGGTTCATGGATTTCTTTTAGCTGTTTCTGTTGGGAAATAGAGCAAATACGGTTCTTGGTCGGAGCCGTTATAAAAATCCAAGTCAAAATGGATACCATTCAAGTTTCGGGTCAAATTTTCAGGATCCAGTAACCCGAAAGTGTATGTGAAATGCGGATATTGGATTTGCTTAGATTCGGATTGATAACGAGTATTCTGAATTTGGTACGAAAATTTTGTATTGGATCGAAACGGATTTGAATTTCACAAAAATGACTAATCGATCTTAAGTTGACTTTGATTTCGGATGCACGTGAATTTAGATTCAAATTGTCAGTCTACTCGAAGGAAGCACAACATTGTTTAACAAGTATCGTCTTAATAATTAATCGAGTATATTTTAAGCAATATGATTTTCTTTTAAAATAGTTTTGATATCAATGACATGTGAGTTGAAATATTACTACCTTATTTACGGACAATGGTATAGTTGGCAATTTGGAGCTGAATCTGGGGGCAACCGATCCTACCAACTTTCGTGTTGGGTCGCTCGAGTAAATTGCATGAGACTATGGCTAAAAACTATATTATGACCAAAAGTTGACCAAACTCAAAGTACTTTCGGGTCAGATTAGGGTTCAATTACCCAAACTTGATCCTAACCCGGCCCAAAACACAACCTACGTACCAGCACTAGGCAATGGTAAAATAGTTTATTTGTGTTTTGTGAAAATTATAAATAAAAAAAACTTAGTAATATTTTTATTACTTTAAAATAAGGTTAATTTGATGAAAATGTTTTTTTTGGTCAAATATGGCTTGATCGCTCTTTAGTCACTCGAGTTCAAATCGTGGAACTAAAACTCGAACAATTTATTTCTTAAATGCATCCAAGTAATGCGGGGTACGATGTTAAGATTGTTCGGTGAGAGAATACATGGTCAAGATACGCGTTAAAACATGATTACTATACATAACAAAAAATAAATTAAGTTAATTAAATTTAGGATCAATAATATATTTGTAGGAAGACCTCTAGCCCTTGAATTGACAGTGACACTTCTAGTACATTTTTTCTTTCTAATTCTTGTCTCTCTCTCTCAGCTTAAGCTAATCTGGTATTTAGGCTGTTTGTTAGGAAGAAAAAGCCCCCAATACTTCTCAAATTCCCCATTCATCTTCTCATTTTCATCGAACATAGCGAACAAGTAAGTCTCTATAGGCTTCCCAGGCCTCTTCGGGGTCCCTCCGTTGACATGACGAACTAGATTGTTATTATAAACCCGCGCATTGTCCATTGTAGTCTCATGAGCCCCTCCATTCGAGGGCCAACCCGTCTCTGATATAACAACTTGTAGGGATCCCCCACCCGCCTTCTCTAGTGCATAGTAAACAGAATCCAACATAGCATCAAAAAGGTTTTGATAACCGAACTGCCCGTCTTGCACCACAATTGCCGGGGACCGGAACAAGGCATAGTCTAGGCTTATGTCATTCGGGCTCCCGGTGTAGCTAAAGTAAGTGTACAAGTTGACAAGAAGAGGAGATTGGTTTTCCACTAGAAAGTTTATGGCAGGGCCAAGGAGAGCTTTGTGTGATTGCTCCAGGAAAGATTTCGATGGCGGGTAGGTTTCGCCTAGGATTGCCATGTAAACGGCTGTGGAGACTTTGATTTGGTTGGCTAGGCCCGCGAAGGAGATGGCGGTTTGGATGTTTTGCATTGCTGGGACGAGATATAGCGCGAAGGGGTCCGAGGGCTTTACTTCATTTCCTACTGATATGTACTTGAACTTGACGTTGTTGTAGTTCATGACATTGTTTTGGACCCAAGCGTTGGCGGCTTCTTGGGTGGAAGCAACGACTTGGAGGTCGCGGTTTGGGAGATCAAGCATGAGCTCGATGTTGGTGCCTCGGAGGGATTCAAGAATTTGTTGGTTCGGAGCATAGATTCGCATTCTTTGAATGTTGTTTTGCTTGTACATAGCAATTACTTCCTGCGGGGGTGGAAGGTTGTTGCCTACGTTCCCATAACAAACGCCTATTTGTGCATCTGCATAAGAGTTTTGGACAAGAAAACGACGATTAGTAACTGAATTCTAACTAAAAGTTTAACCTGATAGCTAAAATGTCGAAAATGAAAAAACACGCTCCTCAGCAAGCCTATTTGTGCTTTGCATGTGGTCCGTGCACACGTGCATTCATGGGTGTTTTGAGTCCACGTGAGGAGCGTGTTGGGGCGTGTTAGAGTAAGAAAATTAGACCGGCTTGAGACCAACCTGTTGAGCTCATGGGAGCCAATATCAGCAAAGCAAGCATTGGCATTGTGAAAATCATGACTCTGGATGCAGCCATTGCAAATTTGCAAAATAACATGCAATGAATTAAGAGAATATTAGAGAAGGTTTTGATTTTTCAAGTATCTAATTACCAAAACTTGTTAGTTTCTTCTTTTTATAGAGAAAATTTGTATGAAACTGAGACTCAGCATCTGCAAATTGTTTACTTGTTCACATATTGGTGGGACTTGAAAGGGTCAGGAGGGTCAATTTTTGGGTAAACCTCTGGAAGATTGACTTGGTTCAGATTTTTACTTATATGTGATTGTTGTTTTGTATTAATTAATATGATTCATGCACTAATTTCAAATTAGCATGCTTGACTTGTGCTCCTAATTTATTAATAATCCGATGGCTTTGTTGAAAATCTCAACCTTACTGTTACTGGTCATATAGATTATGTTTCTTATTAGTGTGACAATGAGGTTAAGACTTGAGCCTGTGGATACATTGTTTGCGGGTAAAATGTTATGAGACAATGTTTGGTTTCATTTTAAATTGGTACCCAGATTGATTTAGGTTTTTATATAATGCTCAAATTATTTGTATCGTTTCAATTTTGTCTCTAACTATGCAAGTGTGTTTTAAATTGGTTTATTACATAATCATACGGTTGAATTAAGCTGACATGATAGATAATTGTTTTTAATATGTTTTTGTAAGAGCAAGATGTCATATGTGACAATGAGTTTCTCCGTCTTGTTGAAACGGGTGTCACTCACAAGTTTCTTATAGCAAGAGCACATTATGCAACACTTGTACAATCGTGTCTCTTCAAATTGAAATCATAACGCATACGAGGTTAACACATGTAAGATGAGAATGAAAAATTTAGGGTTGAGATTCGATTTTGAAAAACTAACTCTTAACTTTACAAAATCTTCTTAAGAAATTGTTTGAATGTCTCAAAGTATACAACTTTCAAATTAATCATAAATAAAATAAATGCGAGCGGGCCTCTATCCTTCAAATTGATGAAAAATGTTAAATTTAATCTATGAACTATCCAAAACGTTTGAATTTGGTCTCTTAATTTTCAAGTATTTCAGAATAGTTCAAAGTTCACAAAAGTGATTGAAATTAGTCCAAAGTTGAAAGAAAATGTTTGACAGAAGGACATTTCGTCAAATAGGGAGACAAAATCCGTTAGTTATGCTGATGTGGAATTAGTTCATGTCAGCACAGTTGACGGAATCCGTCTCTCCATTTGACGGAATGTCCTTCGTCAAAGAATTTGCTCAAACTTTAGACTAAAAGTAATTGTTTTGCTCAACTTTAAACTATTATGTAACACTTGAAAATTGAGTAACTAAATTCAAACGTTTAGATAATTTATGAAGTAAATCGAACATTTTCCCCCTCAAATTGATCGTCTCACAAACACAAACGCAAGTGTCTCTCTCAATTTCTTGCCACGTTTCAATTTCACTCCCATCCCGTGGCTGTCTCGGTCACCGTCTAGAAACAGAGCAAAAACAATTCTGAAATTTCCAAGCTAAGAAACAGAGGACACCAGCCACAACCGTCACTTCCTGTTTCACATATCTTCTGATCTACCCTTTCTCAGGTATTCACCATTGTCTTTCTCTAAACTTCAAAAGCTAGTAGTTTATATAT
>JAYMTA010000343.1:0-30850 GCA_036897625.1 Pelargonium cotyledonis | reverse complement strand
GGCAGGTGTTCGGGACGACATGTCGCCGAACTCGGTGCAGAAGGTGGCGTCGGACGCCGGGATGGCGGTGGATGCTCAGATGGTGGCGAAGAATGAGACGCTGCCGGACGGAGATCATGTTGGAAGTGGAGGGGACTTGAGCATTTCCATTGATGATTATATGTGACATATTCACATATAGTAACAACCAATTATTGAATTTCGAGATGAATACGTGTGTAAACAAAGATGTAGTCAATGTGAATTCTAGAGGTAGCTTAAGATAAAAGTATCCAATTTGAAAGAAAAAAAAAAAGATCTATACTTTTAATTTTCTCACACAAATTTTGTACAAAGGCATAATGAGAGATTACGGCGGGCCTATTGTGGGTTTTTTGTAAAAAAACCCTCCCAAAGGCACTTTATCGGGTAAAAGAATCTTCTGATGTTGAAATTGTATTCCCTATATATGTTGTATTTTTGAAGTTGCACGTTGAATTAAATTTGCAAATTTTATACATTTCTTCAAACCCATTTGATCGCCAAACTTTTTTATTTGACTCATTTAACCATGATTAAAATATCAATTTTTGGATTAAACACGTTTAAACTCGTATTGCCAATTCTTATTACTCATGACGACGAGTCACATAAAATAACGGGAAAAGACAACCCATGCCTATTCTTCGTCATTCAAACCTGTGTGGCTAAGGATTGAGTTGGTAAAGATGCTATTGAATTGTAACAATGTAGCTTCCTCCATTATACAAATCTATATAATTGATGTAAGGTGGGCCCACCAGCGAACACATATGGTTGACATATATCCTACGTGGCATGCCGCGAAAACAAAACGAACCCACCTAACAACCTAAACAGAGCAACTGCTCCGCACGTCTGCTCTGTTTTCTACGCTTCTCTGTTCTCTTCACTTCCATTGAATATTTTCTCGAGAAACAAACATACCCAACAACAACAACAAATTCTCTGTTTCTAATGATTTGTTTATTATAAAAAAAGCCAACGCCAGAAAGTGAAACCTCAATTTAATCTTTCAATTTACAGAGGATCAATATGTATGACACTAGACACCTATTTGATTCCACAAAAATCGCTGGTTCTTCGCAATTCCAGGGCTCGATATTGAAATGATCCAAAAAACCCAAAATTTTAATTTTATTTTTGTCATTGGATCTGTATGTTTTTGGTCTCTTGCACATGAAAACAATAAATAAAATGTTATGTAACTTTATTTTTAGAGATTTTTAGGTTATTAGTTTTAAAAGAAAATTAACATTAAAAAAAAAAAAATAAGGCAGAAAAAAGTCAGAAACCCAGAGAATCCTGTGCATAAGAGAACATTCTAGTAGTTGATTTCTGTTATAATCGGTTATTAGATGTTTTCAGTGCTTAGGATCTCTGGTTTTTTGAGGGTTTGACTGTCTTATTATCTTTCCATTTTCTTATATTTCTCTTAGGCTTCTCTCGATCAGCCCATTTCTTTCCAAATTTCCTACACATTAATTTATTTTAATTTTGGTTTTGAGATTTTGGGTTGATATTTGATTTGATTTTCACATTGCAATTTCAAAACTTTCCAATCTCTCTATCTCTGTCTCTCAACCTTGAGAAAGCTCAAATTTTTAAAGCAATTTGTGCTCTTTTGTTCTTCAAATCTCTCTCTTTTGATTGTTTTGGTTCTGGGTTTGGCTCATTTTTTTTTAAATTGAGAGAACCCAGATTGTGAAACTGGCCAGAAATGCGAAATGCAAGTAAATTCCATTGGGTTTGTGGTCTCAAGAGCAGCAAGTTTTGATTTGATCTGAGGGTACGAGGTTGTTCTGAGGTTGGATTATGGGCTGTCTTTGCTCAAAAGAAGCCCCAGAAGATGCAATATTCAATCAAAAGGAGCGAAGAAAGGAGCATTTCAATGACAATTCAGTGGTTGCCCCGAATAGAGGAGGAGATGGGTCTATACAGAAAGGGCCTTTTTCATTGGAAGAGAGAGAGAAGAAAAATGGTGTAATTGTGGGGAGAGTGAAGAAGAATAGTACTCAGAAGTTGTCTTCCATATCGTCGATGAGTAGTGCTGCTGACGGGGGTGGTAGGGGGCAGCAGAAGATGTCTCGGGTTGTTAGTATTATGCATAGTGGCGGAGGGGGAGAGCGCGGAACGGAATGGCCATCTTGGCTGACTTCAGTTGCTGGAGATGCTATCAAAGGGTGGGTTCCTCGCCAGCCAGAATCATATGAGAAGTTGGAGAAAGTTAGTCCTTTTTCGGCTTCTCACTTTGTTACATTCTCTGCATTTTATTTGTTCATCTGCATTACCATTTATGCATTCACATTCGAGTTTAGTGATCAATATGCAATCTTGTCGTTTCTCGTAGAGCCATATGATAGGGTTAGCAAAGATGAGAATGCTTAGATGTATTTGTTACAACACTATGACGGATAAGATAAGATGTGGGAAAACCGTTTAAGGAAAGATGAGATCGGAATTCAGTTAGAAGAAACTAAAAGGGTTAGAGGTAGGCCTAAGTTTGAGCTTAGCTTATCAGAAGAGATAACATTAGATAGGATGGAGCGGGGAAGAAGAACACGAGCTGAAGTGTTCATGTAGCCGATCACAATGTTATTTGTGAAGTGGATTGGCTGTTTGTTGTTGTTGTTGTTTCTTCAATTTGGTTGTGTTTTTTCATCTTAATGAGCTGCAATTTTATGATTAGAAATAAAAAGTTTGGTTTATGTACATATCAGTTTAATTTCACTTCATTTGCTTATAAGCATTACGTTGACTCTCAAATGGTATGCTACATATGCAGATTGGGCAAGGAACTTACAGCACCGTATATAGAGCAAGAGACCTTCAAACGGGTAAAATTGTTGCAATGAAGAAAGTTCGGTTTGTGAATATGGATCCAGAAAGTGTGCGTTTTATGGCCAGGGAAATCAATATTTTGCGTAAACTCGACCATCCAAATGTTATGAAGCTTGAGGCTCTTGTCACTTCCAGCATCTCAAACAATTTGTACCTTGTCTTCGAGTACATGGATCATGACCTTGCAGGCCTTGCAGCAAGACCGGGTGTCAAGTTCACAGAACCCCAGGTACTTGCAAACCTGTAAGCATTTTACTCGAGTTTGAACCTCCCTTAATTAGTCTTATAAGTGAATCTTGTGATGGTTTGCAGATCAAATGTTTCGTGAAACAACTGCTCAGTGGACTTGAACACTGCCATAAACGAGGTATTCTGCACCGAGACATTAAGGGTTCAAATCTTCTCATTGATGATAATGGAGTTCTCAAGATTGGAGACTTCGGTCTAGCAACTCTTTATGACCCGGTAAAAAAGAATCCCTTGACTAGTCGTGTTGTTACGCTGTGGTATAGAGCACCCGAGTTACTGCTTGGTGCTACAGACTATGGGCCTGCTATAGACTTATGGAGTGCTGGTTGCATCCTCGCAGAATTGTTTGCCGGGAAGCCTATAATGCCGGGTAGAACTGAGGTAATTAAACCCGCCTTCTTATGTAATTAGATTGCTTGCATTTCGTTATGCTCATCTTATGATATCACATCAACGGTTCTCAGGTGGAGCAAATGCATAAAATCTTTAAGCTTTGCGGTTCACCCTCTGAAGGCTACTGGCGGAGAACAAAATTGCCACTTGCAACTAGTTTCAAACCTCAGCAGCCTTACAAGCGCCTTCTTGCGGAGACATTTAGAGCCTTCCCATCGTCAGCTTTGGCTCTAATAGATAAACTTCTTGCAATAGAACCAGAAAATCGTGGCTCAGCTTCTTCTGCACTTAAAAGCGAGGTAAGCATGACCTTTCTTTTACAACCCGAAGATCCTAGTTAGCTAAATTGAACCAACATGTAGCTTCTTGGAGTTTAGCTCTGAACCCACTTATATTTAGCTGTTGCAATAGAATCTCTAATCCCGAGTTTTCTACCTCAGTTCTTTACGACAGAGCCCTTACCTTGTTCTCCATCAAGTTTACCAAAGTTTCCTCCAAGCAAGGAGTTCGATGCCAAGCTTCGAGATGAGGAAGCAAGAAGGTTTGTTATTCTCTCTTAACAAGAAAAATCTATCCTATATATCCTTAATTTGTTCTCAAATCAACAACTGTCTATAAAGATTTATTGGTTATCACATTTTGAACATGCATTTTTTTTTTGTTGAACATGTCTTTGTTATATGAGTTGAGCTTAGTGATATGAATTTGAGATGAATCTGCTTATGCATATTTTACATGCGGTCTCTATTTAAATTTCAGGCGAAGAGCAGAAAGTGTAAGAGGACGCGGCGCTGAATCTGTTAGAGGGGGTACAAGAGAGCCTATTGCAGAAATAAAGATTAAGGTACATGTTTTTGTTTAATTCCGGGCATATTTGTTTGTTATGACTCTCATCTTTGAACTTATGACTAACTTGAATATGGCTGGGACAGAATGCGAAAAGTGGCAATAAACTCAACCCTCAGGAAGGCTTCACAGTTGAGGACCCGAGAGGAGCTACACAAAGTAGTTACTCACATTCTAAATCAATGGTCCATCCTACTGCAGTTGGTCGTTTATGGAGTAAGAAACCGAAACCTTCGCAAAGGCATCACATGCCTCAAGCACTGGCGGCAGCTGAGCTGTCTAGGGCCTCTCTCTCCAGGGACGAAAAAACATCTGGCGTGGTAAGAGATCAATTTTATCATCATTCATTAAAGTTACACTTTCATGTTTCATCGTTAAAAGGCGGCTTAGTTACACTTTCATTTATGATTGTAGCCTTACTCGTGCTTTTTGTAGAGAGGTTGTTTATCTGACATAGGTCCGTGACATCAGGGTCACAAGACAACAACATTACTGATCTGCTAAGGCTAACCCTCGATTGCCTGACACTTACTGTTACCATAATCACCTTAAAAGATATTAACCTAATTAAGTAAATCTCTTGTTTCTTGGTTCAAAACATCTCCATAGGATTTAATACCTATTTATCATAGCTTGGCAGAGATCTCAGCATCTGTTTCATGTTACATTTCTCGCAGTTTCATGTAGCATTGAACCATATGCTAGAATACAAGGTCTTCTTTTCTAGGCCAACCTGTTTATTGATAGAGTCATTCTCAAATGTTTATAAATATTTGTACGTTGTCCTAATCTTCTATGCACTTCTTTTATTCTCATATATATAGATTTCATATCTGGTTTTTTGTATTAAACCAACAAGATTGACATGCCTGGCATGCTATGTGGTTTTAGGGATACGTATCGAACAAAAGGATACACTACTCTGGACCATTGGTACCTCATGGGGGGAACATGGAAGACATGCTCAAAGAACACGAGAGACAAATTCAGCAGGCTGTTCGTAAAGCACGGGATGAAAAGGCCAGGGTCAGATGATTCTAGAACTTTTCTTCTAAGCTGCATTGTAGCGAATAGATATTTACACACTGTGAGCGTGCTTCTGAATATATAGTGCCATGGAAGTGTAAACCAAGAGAGAGAGAGTTGTTGGATATACTTGTGAGTTTGTTTAGTGAGTGAGATGTATAGGCAACTTGCAAAATATTGAAACTGAAAAGAAAACAGAAAAAGAAAAAGAATGTATAGGCAATTTGATGATTATTATGCTGTATGGGAGAAAGATTTGACTTGTATAGCACAAAGGGTTGTTTGGTGGAAGCCACTTGATATATATATATATATATATATGTAAGGAAAATTACGCCGTGAAATACCCATATATTATATGTTAATTTGATGTACTAACTATTAACATACGTATTCGATTTTTATCTATACATACACTACAGTCATATCAGAAAAAAAATCACTGCCTTCCCTTGAAGTTTTCTGATACTTTAACTCATTTGCTCTTTGACAATATATTCTGCTGGTAGAGAAAATAGAATGACTTGATCATTTGGCCTTGTGGGTGCAATCAGCACAAGTGCAGAAAGGTATATACTATTAAAACTGCATTTTTTTCTTGCTATATCAGTCAATTATAACTCTTATTATTCGTATTTTTGAGTTCTCTACATTCCTAAAAAATGGTTGTTTTCAAATTAGATTGGAAGCAATATTTTGTTCACTCTTACAATGGTGTCACATTGGCTGTTCATGAGCTTGAACCTTTCTTTTGTCCTGCAGTGAAAGCAGAAAATTGGAGATTCATAGCAAGTGTTGGTGCTGAACTTGAATACGATGAGCTTGAAGTGTTTGATGTAAGTATTAATGGTAAGTCTTTGACAGAATTGGTTCAAGATCTAAACTTTTCTCGTTTAATAGTGAATCGCGAAGGTTACTGTTTCTTGAACACGAAGGAGGTTGTGAATCCTTCATTTGGATTGGGATATTATAGGATAAATGATCTGTTTGGTTGGACCAAATATGGTGTGTCACCTGTGGTTAACACAATTTGGAATAGGTGTGACATGAACACTCATAAAGTATGTGTCAATCTTGTGAAAGAGCAGATCAAGCTCAAGAAACTTGGGAAGCAAGAAAAGAACTTGCGGCGAGAAATGAATCAAATGAAGGATGAGATGGAGAAGCAGAAGAACAAATTGGATGTGACGACGAAGAGGATGGAGATTGCATTGGAAGATTTGAGTGCAGAGAGAGCATACTCAAAGGATCTTATTTCAGTTGTGAGTACTCTAAAGGATATGATTCTTGAATTGAAGAAGCGTAGTGAGGTTCATGAAGTTGTGGTGCTTTGAATGTGTAGTACAATGTTTGTTTTTTTAATGTTGTTGATGGTTAATAGTATATGTTTCCATTTGTGTGTGTGTGTGTGTGTGTGTGTGTGTGTGTGTGTGTGTGTGTGTGTGTGTGTTTATATGATCTTTTCAAGTGTTTTCAGTTATTAAGAAAACACTGAATGTAAGCATTGTTCTGTTTTAACATAATATATGGATGCTGAAAATGAAGATTTGGTTCATGAACTTTGCAAGTTTGCTCTGAAATAGTCATTGCTGTCAAATTCTATCAACTATCAGTAAGTTTTGCTTACATAAACTGAGAGGCTAAATTGAAATAGCATTGTTACTTTAGTGTCCATTTTGATCAATAACACTGTCTAAAGCTAAAGACAGGCCTAATTAGCTCACAAACAAGACAGTCAGTCGCATGAATGTATGCACACAAAAAGATGTTCTGAAATGGATACTTGTGTTTGAGAAACCAAAAAACTGGAGTTGTCTTATTACATACAAGAACCATAAACGGCAGGGTCTCTGAGGAAAAATCAAATAAAAGGAAACAAGATCTACACAGCCATCCATCGATCCAGCCAACTCTATATACATATATATCTTGTTTCAACTTCCTAGTGTTGGTATTATTATGCAAACACAGCACCTAGTACTTGGTAAACAACTCGTTACCTAATCATCTTGCTTTGGCTTTCTGCTCAATTCTGCGTACCGGCCGCCCATCAGTTGTAAGATCTCCGTCCACAAACCCTCTGATGATGACCCTCCACAGATCAAATTTGCGCTGCATGCAGCCACACACCAGTAATCAGATTCGATCTCCTCCTTCAACTGATCCAGCTGCCACCCAGCATAACCAACAAAGAATCTAAAATCCTGTGGTTTAAGTAACCCTTTATTTATCATCCTTGCAGCTTCGTGCAGACTGTGTCGCGAACCATAGCATAGGCCAGGGATTACTTCTTCGAATCCAGGAAGAGGTTTTGAATTTTCACCTGATCTTAACAAGAACATGTAAGTTGCCAGAGGCCCCCCAAAGTGCAAAGGACAATCATTGAAAGCGCTGGCTAGTTCAAGATTGGTGGGATTCATGTGCTTGATTTGTTTGTAAAGTGGGCGATTTATGACAACCCCGAACGGCCCATCCTGAGGGTGTCCTGTTCCAGGTTTCAAAAGGAGAATGACTGTCCTCTCAAAGGTATCCACCCCGTCAAGCTTTTCTGTAGCAAGAAGGACACATCCAATCTCAGGTACTGAAATGGGATGTGCCCATTTAGAGCCTAGAGGTTTTGAATCAGCGGGTATCCCACCTTTGTCACGAGCATCAAGGTCTCCCTTCTGTGCCTGTAAAAACGTCCGAACATAAATAGTTTGGTAATGCAGTATCCTTTATGTTACCAGCAACAGCATCCAATAAACAGAGTTAGAATTTATCCAACATATCGCAAAAATGGTGATTTCAACAATAAATTAGCTTAGCAAGTTCATAACCACACTAGCTATAAATGGAAAATTGTGCCCTCCTTGTCAAATGTTTATAACTTGTTGCTCGAAATAAAAGAAAATTTAATTCTCTTGTGTACTACCCAATCACAATAACAAACAAATAATAGTTAATTGGGGCCACAAGACCCAGCCAACCCCACAAAAAAAAATACATAAACATACAGAGGGCACTGACACTGTTGTTCTTTATCCACCAAAACCCAAATGTTAGACTGCTCTAGGCAGTTTAGAAAGTCAAGAAGTTTCTTGCCATGAAAATTTTAAATTGATCCTCCATACCTTCCTGCAAAAGTAGAAATAGTCCAATACTCAAACTGCGAAATGGATAAGTCACATTCAATCCACTAGATAAATTGGCTTTTCAAAACAATATTTGTATACTAGATATCAAGTCTTCCTAGATCCAGTAATAAGCAATTTCTAAAACTAAATGTTTCGATTCCATTTTATGAGAAATATTTTCACAACCTATAAAGGAAAGAAAACATCACCTGCTCCCGAGCAAATAGAGATGCTCTGAACTCTCTCCAGTCCAAGTTTCTACGATGGGACTTCTGGGAAGCAGTGTCATTTGATTTATTGGGGTTTCCTCTTGGATCATCACCTTCTGGAAGAGACTGATCACCATTTCCTACAATTATCATAAAATCCATAATTGAAGCTCAAAAGTGTAAAATCTTTGTAAAGGCAAAAATAGATAGAGATCATATTCACACTCTTAGTTGATGAGAAATACAACCATGAGAAGGACGCCATCTTAACAAAAAGAATGTAAAGCTAAGAGAGATATATTCATATAATCAGCCCTATACAGAGGTCCTAAAAAGAGGTGAGTACTAAAACAAGGAAAGGTATTATTAAAAATAAAAATAAAAACATTTCAGAAGTGATAAAATGTGACAAGTCCTAGCACAAGGGAAATACTATACAACTCATTCAAATACTCGATGGAAGTTGATAAGATCATAAGAGTAACAATGCAGGCAGCACACATGCCACATTGACCAATGACATTACCTGTAAAGAGAATTGATCTGAAGGCACAACCAGTACAAGAAGAAGGCCCAAAAGAACATTGGTTAAAACAGTAACTTACAAGAAAATACATAATGGACTGTGATGTGGAATTACCAAACTTTATCCAACTACACACCCCAAAATAGTTTAGTAAAGATATTTTTAGAACTTCATTGAAGAAAATGTTATGAAATATCATATCACATATCAACTTCTCTTCCTGAAAACTTATAACATGGTAGAGTAGAAGGTCCACTGATAGATCAGCAGTACTTGCTACTAGTACCATACATATCTGTGCAACTCTCTACGTTGCTAATAACATTGTCAGTATACAGATAGTCAGATATATCAATCAAGTATTGATTCTGAAAAATAAGCTTTCATAATTACTATATGCCAGAATACTCAGCACAGTAGTTTTGAATGGAGCAGAAAAAATCATACAAACTTACATGGAGAAAAAATCATACAAACTTAAGTGGAGAGTCTTTGACATTACTTACATCTAGAATAACTGTAACACTGAGCAACAAATATTTTCCACCATTGCAGCTTCTTAGCAAGCCAAAAACCAACAAACTTAAAACTGAACTATAACACACACAAAAAGACAACTGGAGAAATCCACATAAAAATCCTATCTTTTCATCTACAAGATTCAAAGATTTTCAATTTGATCACTGGGTTTCAAATGGACAAATGCTAACTACCCAATCCACCTCTATAAAGAAAGTCCAAAAATGATCAATTAGCAAGAACGCATAATCCAGAGTCCCGATTCCCAAGAAAACGAAACCCCAGAAAATTCCAAGCAAAATGGCTCAGAGAGAGAGAGAGAGAGAGAGGAGAAGTATATACCAGAACCAGAAGAGGAATTGTCGTGATCGTGATTGTTCTTCTTGGACGCTCTAACCACAAAAGAACCATGGCAGCTGGAAGCTCCAGCTCTACGCTTGGAAAACCTAATGTCGAAGACCCTTGAAGCTGGTTCGTCTCTGTAACTTAAATTCCAGGAGATGGGTTTATCGGAAATTGAATTCCTCAGCAGAAGCGGAGCTCCAGTGACGTTCTTCACGCATAGGGTACAGCACCGATCCATCGCCATAGAAGAAAAAGAAAATCTGATCCTTTTCTTTTCCAAGAAAATGAAATCAAATTCGGAGAATATTACGGGTGATTTTGGCCTTTAAGGACTGAGCCTGTCAGATATAGAATCGACGGGAAATGAAGGAAAGCGAGAGAGAGAGTGAGATAAAAAAAATGCTGAATAATGGAATATGCTCTGTTTCCAGATTAGAAGAATATGGGCATCATGATAACTGCGCAGGTTAGCTTCATTTAGCTTTGTTGGGCTAACATGCGCAAGTTTGTTAATTGAAAATGTTGGTGTTGACTATTGAATTTTGAGTTAAGTACATTTTTCCGGCAATAATTAAGACATAAAATCTGCATTAATCTGTAAGAGTGTGTGTGCTATAGAAGTTGAATATTAGAGTATGTCACATCATCAAAATATTAATTTTGGCCTATGTATTAGGTGAATATGATGACGCTTTTGTTGGAGTTTGAGGTTGTCCCAAGAAGAGAGGGATAGGCTGCTATGTTGATCGTCCAGATGGACTGTGTTGACTGCCTATTACAGTTGGTTAAGTCGCAACTTGAATGGACTTCGCGTTCATAACTTTCTTTTATGTGTAGATGTAACGTATGGGGTAACACGCATCACCTCTCGGTAGTGGCTGATTTTACTTGAGAATTGTAACATAAATCCGATATCCATAAGACACTCAGTAAACAAAAACAAAAAGTATCATACCAACAATAAAATATAATTTATATCAATTTGAAAGTGAAATTATACAGTAAAATATATAGATTTTACTTAGTTTATGCAGTGGACAAGCTAGGGAAAAATTATCCCTATTACATTTCAGAACAAACTACAATTCTGCAGAGTATTTATTTTTCTCAATTTATTAATTCATTTTTCTCATCATGCTACTAATAAGTAACAATGGAGTGACCTGATTGAGAAGAGTGAGAGATTAGGTATCGTTTCCCAGGTGCTTCTGGAGATCCTCAAAAGAAACTGTAGCAGATCCTCTGCATTTCGCCTTTTGCTGAGAAGAATGCTCCCTCCATCCTGTCATGTAAATAACCTGCAAAACGGAAATGACCATGGTTACAACAAACCAACGCGGTCATGTTTTTATCGTTGCTTGCCTACATATCTAGCATGTTTCGAAACCTGGAAGGTCGCGGGGATGGTTCCATCTTCTGCTGCAAACATCGAATCATATATAGCAGCTGTTGCCAATGCAGTCTCTCTCTTTAAGATCTGGTTACATTGATAAACACATGAATTTTTCAAGTTGCTGAACCAGTACACGATATATTAATTGTAAAAACAGAGGTTTTGTTATGGAACAATTACAACTCGTCTTACATTATTCCTCTGCAGGAGAGCATTAGTTTCACCCATTGCACGTAGATGCTCTATCAGTTCCAGAGCTACACAAGCACAGAAAAGTTTATTAAAAACATTTAAAATACTGGCCTGAAAAAATGTACTCTAGTAAATATTAGTTTTCATTTTATATGTAAAGTGTAAACTTGGATTGAAGGCATCAAGTGAATATAGAGGTCCTAGCTAGTGCTTGATTTTTTCAGTGAATGAAATGTGGAAAATGAAAACATATATTAAATGCCACCAATTGTTTTAATTGTCCACCAAAGAGAAATATAAACTCACCACTGTTATACCTAACAGTATACTGATCAACATCAACACCTGAAAGAGTAAAGCCTGCCCAGCTCAAAAGATTACCTGCATCCCTCACCTACACAAACATAGAGGCGGAAAATATATAAGATAAAAATAGCTAAAATCATATGCAGCTCTAAGTTGAGAACACATAAACTTTATGTGATTAGTATCTACCAAAATGTTGTCCAAGGAAAATAGTTCATTTTCCGGGTTTGTTTTTATAAAATATATTCTGTTAGGGGGAAATGTCATCTTCATCTGAAAGGCGGAAGTTTCTCTTCCAAATATTTTGAAGAAAACTAGGATTTAACTAAAAAAAAATGTTTTCTATTCAATAATTTTCCTCTGAAAACCAAACACTGGAAAATATTATCCCAAAAGTTATTTTCCCCTGAAAATAAATGGAACCGGACACTTGAGTATAGTGTAAATGATAAAGAAATTGACATAACTTGTCAAATCAACATATTCAGGGAATTCCGGTAGCAAGATGCATACTTGAGCTAAAGGTGATATCCGTGGACTGATGCCTCCTTCACGCTCCATTTGTGCTAAGGTGCAAGCTATCCTCAGTTCCCTATGGAAAAGGAAAGTTTTATTTGGCAATTCATGCGGCTACACATTGCTTTAGCCATAAAGAAAAATGAGAAAAAACAACTTTAAGGTTTCACCACCAAGAATAGCTGCTAGGAAGAGGCCATCAGGCTTCAAAGCCATTTTACACTGCCACAATGAACATGAAATTGTTTCAGAGAATACCAGTATTGAATTGCATTTAATAATAGTTAGAGACTAGCAGTAGAAAAAAAGAAGCAAATATGCAATGTCCTGCTGCCACAAAAACAGCAAAGTCATGGTTAATTTGCTTTTTCATGGATGGAATTGTCTAAAGAACCAAGGGTGTCTAAAGAAGGAAAAGAGAGGTTGGGCGTAAATGCTCAATAAAATTAGGTGCAATTTCACATACCCTAAAAATGTCACTTATATCACAAACCCCTAAAGTTTGTTTGTCATAGTCTAACCACCCAAATATTCCAAAAACTCAATCTCTTACGTTATGTTAGAAAGAGAAGAATAGTATATATTAAAACAACAATCTATTTATACGAGGGTTAATCAATAAAAGAAATGAAAATAAATTCTAATTACCCCATAAATTTATGTTATCAGTTTAAAGACAAGATGTAGGGCAAGTACAAAAATAGAGAAGATAGAAAACAATGAGAAGAGACCATAGATTATAGACAAAATGGTAGCAGTTAAAGACGAAATGGTAGAAATACTAGCGAATAGGGGAGGAAGAAGGAACACAAACATGTTCTTTCTGTTTTCAATATCACCAAATCTAATTCAAAACTAAACAAACTACAATATTCATGTGCTAAGTAACTACTCCAAAATGATTTAAGAAAAAAAATACTTAAGAAATTTTGGTTGTCCCTCGTCAAGACTCAAGATGAGTATAGACTATAGAGCACAAAAAGACATATTGTGTGGCCACAATATGTATACGCATTTACGTTATCTCATATATGAAATTATTGTTGCATATGTTAATTAGTAATTGTTTCAGTGTTAAATAATCACATGCACAGATGAAATCTAGCCAATACTTAATTGTGTTGGATCAAAAGGGCAATAGTACAAAAACTGTTGATGCTACGGGTAATAGCAAAAATAAAGCACATACTTGTCTCATGGCTCCGGGAAGATCATTTGTCCAGTGAAGCCCCAGGCAACTTATTACCAGATCCACAGAACTTCGCTTTCACAATTTTGAAGTTAAGTAATATAAATACATTTCATGTGAATAAAGAATAAATTTTTAAGAAAATCAATAGAAAATTGGACATACATTATTACCTTTCTTTAATAGGCAAAAACTCTTCATCTCCAACCACAAAGGATGTTTCAATGGTTCCATTTTGAGCATCTTGCTCGGCATCTTTACACAATTTTATCATATCATAAGACGTATCCATCATAGTAAGCTTTTCAATACCACCTGAACTTAAGAAATTCCAAATCATTGGAATCTTACAAAATTGAAACATGAATAATAAAACAGTAGAAAATGAAGTAAACATATTCATATGTTAGTTGGAAATTAGTGCATTCAATTTTATTTTATTTTGTTTTATTTTCATACAGGGAAGACACTCGTTAGAAATTTCAAAACTGTGAAATTCTAAATCATAAACAGCAAAATTCACTTTACACATCCAAAAAAATCATATCATAAAAAGGTTGACGATAATCTTTCTTTAATATGTGAAACAAGAAGTCATAAATGATAAGTTTCATAACCCTTTCCTAATCTACCAAATCACAAATTTAAAGCATGAAGTAGCACATGGATAATATTCTGATTCTTCCTCAAGTTGCGACCATTAAAAAAAATTAAACAAATTCATCAACTAATAGATATGAAAGTTATACAAATGAACTACATAATGAGGGAAATATATCATAGGAAAGGAAAATACAATTGAATTATAACTTACCACGACCACGTAACAAGCGCCTGACAGCTTCCAAAGAACCCCCCAAACATAATGCTGTTGGAAATGTTTTCTTACAATCCTACACACAAAAAAAATAGTGCAAATCTTTTGCACACATAATAACGCCCTAAACATGCATAAACTTAGGAGCTAATACAGTTTAACAGATCTAGGTAGAAACTAAGAGAAATATGACTTGTTGAAGTACATACTCCTCAATCTAGAGTTAAAAATTTTAATTCATGAATAATAAGATAGCAAAAACTAAAATCCTACATAGTTCCTAATATCCAGAGAATAGGTGATTTCCATTCCCTTCAAATATCAAAGTGCTACGATAGTTCATTAGACTCTTTTTGGTAACCTGTGGTTATTTGTACATGAGGATTACCTCAGACAACCTCTTAATATGTTGTCAAGCTATTTTATCAACAACTTCCTAATACACCTTCAATCAACATAGAGGTGTATATGTATATAAGGAAACCAATTTGGAAGCAAGCAGTCTTGATCACCCAGACATTTAGGCCTTAGATAGAAAAAATAGACAAGAAAGAACTTAACAGCAGAAAAGCTCACTACCTCCAAGCGATCTAATAGGTTCTCAGCAACAGTATCAATAAAGGGATCCTTTGGATGCATCAGCCATGCAGCTCGATCACGCTACAACCAAAAAACATCCAACATAAGAATACAAAGCCGAAAATATACAAAACGTTGACAGATGGGAATCCAAAGAGGCAGGAGAAAAAACAAAATCTAATCGACAATGGGATGAGCACAAGTCAAAAGTTAGAAAGGAAGTTGCAGTGGAAGTCCAACACTAGGCCCTCTAAGCTTGACACACTACTAGGCCGGTAGAGTTACAAATGCCAAGATAGCAAAAGGGGAAGGAGTTGTGAACCAACTGATGGCTTCCATTTGACATATACAGCATACCAATATCAGCTTATTCTGATGATTTCAGCTCAGAAAGAAAAGAAGAAAAAAAAATATATATATATAGTAACAGTGACAAATTTTAAGAGGCCTTCCCATGTTATTGTGTGTATAAGAAGATTTAACCGATTGTTTAGCTAAAAATTTTAAATTTTGATTGGTATTCAGAAGGGTCTTCTATAAACAGCTAAAACTGCATTTTCCCCATTTTCAATTCAAAAGATATATAGCTGAAGTGTTGAACTCGACAATGCCAAGACATCACTGTCAATTCAATCATTCTAAACCCTAATTTCATATCCTCACCAGCATTTTTCCCCAGCAACCATCTTCAAAGCTAAACAACTCGTAAATATACAACTCCAACTTCAATTATCTTAACCATTAAAACAATCAAATTGCGAAGATAAGGAGCATTGTTTCGATATAAGCAATTACATATATAAAGTGGAGATCACGAGCTGACCTGTTTACGTTTGAAGTGGCGATCGAAGATCTTGGCCTTGGAAGAAGGGTGGGGTTCATTGCCGGCGCCGGCGTCCGTGTAAAGGGAAGCCGACGAGAAGATACGACGGTTGGGTTCTACTTCTCCGATGATTCTTCTTATCTGTTGCGGCTGCAACTGACTTCTCCGATAAACCGTGAAAGCACTCATTTTTCTTACAAAATTGGCTTCACTTCTCTTCGGCTACAGTTGCAACTGCAAGTGTACCTGCGGCTTATTTTCTTCTTTCTCTGTTACGAATTAGCTTTTTGTCCCTTTAACATTTCAATTTTGCCACTATTATTTATTTTTTTTTTTTGTTTAATGAGGTTTCCAAAATGTGTCGTGATCAAATCACGGTTGACCTTTTTAAGTCGTTCAACTACATTCAAACTAATTCACACTCGAGTCGTGAGCATCTACTAGGTAAAGTGGGATTAGCTCTCCCGGCAAGTGATTTTTTCAAACATATGAATCGAAAACGAAATCTTGTTTAAGGAAAGTAAAACGTGCACCGCTTCACCAAACACTTGTTGTGGTTCAATTTTGCCACTGTTGATTTAGATAGTTATTATGATTTTGTCTTTTCGGAACTCACAATTATTCTAGTTTGACATCTAATTAAAAATTTGCATATAATTAACTCTTGTAGTAAAATTGAAGAGCGAGAGACCATTTAAAAATAGAAAAATGAAGAGCGAGGTTTGTTATTAATGAAAGACAGATGTGCATAGCGGGTTGTTCTGAACTGTCGTATCAGTTACTGAGAACACATCACCATGCCAGAGCTCCGCAAAGCTTACATCAGCCCAACCCATCCATCACTTCATGGTATGAAGATATTAACGAAAGACCTATCATTTGTTCTTCAATGTTTTCTGATGTACATTTCAATTTTCAAAATGTTGTACTAACATATTGTTAACCCGGTATTATATAAATTATTTATTTCGCTTTAATTTTCGTCTGTATATTTTTAGGTTCCCTCATTCTCAAATCTTGTTACTCAGTTCTATGGAAGTACAACATGTTCTGCAAAACAAGCTGAGTGTCTGCACAGCTTACAACTATGTGAGAAACAAAGAAACTCAGTCATCCATATGCTGCAGCAGCAACAATATGCTCGCGCCTGCTCTCAATAAAACTCTGTCGAAATTCTTCGAATTTGTCTTCCTTGATAGCTTCTCTTATTGAGCTGAAGAATCCCATATAGTGGTGTGTATTGTGCCTGCAATAGCAAGAACATTAGTTCTCTTAAAGAGCAGAGCAACACAAAATGGCTAGCAATATTTCCGTAGTAGCAACAAAACTTGTTGACAGAGAGATCATACAATTCTAGCAGAATCTGGGCCAGCATTTCGTGGACATTGAGTAGATGATTTATGTATGCTTTTGTGTGATTCTTGCACGTATAACAACTGCAGTTTTTGAGAATTGGTGACGTATCTTTTCTGGATGAAACAAAATGAAGAACACGATTAGATGAAGTATGATGTCAATATTTGCTGTTCTTTTAAAGGGAAAGTTAAAGGATTGCATAAGACACTATAAGACATTTTGGCCTTTTCGGTTGCATCCAAAACCAACCACAAATCTGAACATCGGCATCCATATATTCATAAAGGAAAAATCAATATTTGACTAACTTCACATTACCTGTACACTGTTGCCCTCAAATTAATCTTTGTCGTGTCACTTCCATTATCATACATAGGATAATCAGATTCTTCAGCCTCATTTCTGTTCAGTGGAAAGGTGAGTGCAAACCCTCCAACTGTAAGTTGGTAAGTGTATCTGCAAAACAGCCGCATGATTCTACTCTTAGAGACAGATCACATTAAGGACGATTAGCTCATATTATGAATATACAGCAGACTGAGCTACATACGCTGAATCAAAAAGATCGATCCCAGAAGCAACACCTTGCAAGACCTCCTCTGTATAAATAAGACAATTATTTTGCTAAAAGCATCTATTAAGAACAATATAGCTCAAAGTAGATACAGTCTAGAACACAAAAAATACTGCTACATGCAGAGTACAATAACGGATAAGATGAAAGTTCGAGCAACGAACCAAACTGATATCTGATAAACAGATCCAAATGATAATACAACATTTCAAAAAATCATTTCTTAATTCAGGTTTGATGCTAATCTAAGTATCACAGTATACAGTTTATGAGACGTAGCATCAATTGAAATGGGCTTAGCTTACAAGTACACACAAGGCATGCAAATTCCTTTTGATTAACTGAAACAGGAACAGAGGATTTCCAATGGAGTAGAAGTTTGGCAAATTAAAGCAAAATTAGAAAAACCATACCTGGAAGTGAAAGCCCACAAATTAAGCGCGGCCTTTCGTCTGGTAAGTTCTCCTGAGCATTTGGTTGCAGAAAAAAAAAATCAGAAACCATGAAGGAAAAGTTATACATGTTTTCAATTTTGCTGCAGCTCTAATCCTACCTATGATGATAAAACAATCAAGAAAAGTAATGCTGTTGAACATTCAACTAGAGTGAAACCAAGTATGCATTAATTTCATTATAAACATTCTTCATTCATTTATTATATTTCACGATGTATGCATTTTTTATGAGAAATAAAATTCTGCTTTGTTGCAATGA
This sequence comes from Pelargonium cotyledonis, assembly GCA_036897625.1. Taxonomy (NCBI): domain Eukaryota; kingdom Viridiplantae; phylum Streptophyta; class Magnoliopsida; order Geraniales; family Geraniaceae; genus Pelargonium; species Pelargonium cotyledonis. Next base: position 12,303 of record JAYMTA010000343.1, on the reverse strand, counting down.
TGCAATCTACTGAAAAGACTAGGGATGAGTTCAAACTTTGGGCACAAAGAGACGTGTCTTACAGTAACAGCATCGAGGAGAGCAGGGCGCTCTTCCATACTTTCTCCGAGCCCAAAACCTCCAACCCAATAACCTGCATAGTGTCTTCTAATCAACAGAGGAAAATGCTGATAGCCAAAACTAAATTCTTATCCAAAAACCTCCACACAAAACATCAAGAACTATGAAGACTAAGATTACCACATGGTTACTATAAAATAAATTGATTGATATCTGACGCAAAATAGCAAAAAAGGAAACTTTATATCCTACTCATTAAGAAGCTCGTAAAACTTGTTTGTTTGTAATGAAATTAGTAACAGAAATTCTGATAAACACAACGCAAACAATTTTAGTAGCAAAAATAAATCAACTATATGTTTAATCAAGCATGTTGGACGTTTAAACACACAACTCGCGGTGGAAGACTATGAAGGGATGACAGATACAAGGCAACTTTAACTCTAATAACAACCTTCTGAATTAGTTGAAAAGTTACATAGGAGTCAAATTAAGGCAATACAATTATCATAAGATGTATAACAATGCCATATGTCTTCATCACATATACACAAATAATACATCCTTGAAAGAGACATACAATACATGGAAATGCATACGCAATAACCAATATGTTGCATCATGAGAACTAATGATTATAGGAAAAGAAATATACTATGATGATTGATGAAACCAGATTATATATTATTGTCAATTAAATTTTAATTAAAAAACATATAAAATTATAAATTATGGAAATACAAAGATACCTGATACATCTCGTTTGGCAACCTCTTGAGCGCATTGTTTCCTTTCCTCAACATTAGACCCTCCAACAACAGACCCGAAAACTGCTCCATCTGCCTATATACAATGGATTAGTGCATGTACAATAGCAACAAATCTAAATTAGGAAACACATAGTAATTAGTTGTACACTCATACTACAATGAATTTCAAAATTATAAATACAATTCACCATATCCAAATTTGTATATCAGTAAAGAGCTTACTTGGACCTTTTTGATTTAGTATGACTATATTTTAGTTTCAGATAATATGTTAAGCATATCAGATTACCATTCGCACAATAATTCCGTTATTTATTGTCCATTCATAGCCTGTGGAAGTCCGCTGAGAGTTCCTGTATTAAGAGTTGTACTAATTTAGTTCCTCCATCCTGGACCTTCGTATTCCATATAAGTGCCCTGTATCCCAGTACGAATAAGATCTTGAATACTTTTAGTAAACCAATGATATCTGATACATCTTCGTAGCAATATCAGATGATGCTCTTGACCCGTCAATGTCCTCCAAAGCATAATACATTGTTTACCAATCATAAGCTGCATATGACCAGAGCTAAATAAAGGCAAACATAAAACGCACAAACTCCAGAGAATATGTGTAGGGTTGTAACCTACAACCGCCCCAAACTATGGTCACTTCCGTATCCAAATCAGTAGCTGATGTGTGCTTGTCCTTCCTAAACCCTCATGTTCTTAAATTCAGGCTTATAATACTTAAACATCAGCTTCGCTTTTACCTTCAAATACTCTATCAAATATATATATATATATATATATATCAAAGTCATTGATATAATGTTTCAACTTCCAGAGTGATATCTAGTTCCAAAAATAATCCTATTCTTTTATGACATTCAACTTAAGTAATCTAACTATTAACAACAAATAGTTTAGGCAGCTGCCATCATAAAAATGAGTGGTATTCAATGCTATAGAGAACCATACAAGGAATAGCTTTTTCACATTTCCGGTATGGAACAATGAACAACAAAGCAGATCCAACCGGCCCACCATTCATGAAAAACAGGTTTTAAAGTTGATATCAATATAGTTTTCTAGTCATGTAGAACCTTTTAGGTAGGAAAAAAATAAGCATCCAAGCATAAGCCAAACACAAGTGCCTTTCTTGTTGGTAGGAATTAGTCTTCTGTACACTTCACCATGTTTATAATGAAACTTATTCCAGTCTATAACTCAAGCTATATATGATGACTACAAAGTATCATCTAAAGCAGTAGCTTATGCCATCCAAAACAATTTTTTGAAGATAAGATTAGGAGGATAGGACTTTTACAGACTAACCTTGTTTAGTTTAATGCATTCATCAAGCCATTTAATAGTACGATCAACTGAGACACGATTCCTCTTCTTGGTGACCCATGCAGGCACTTCATCGGCCAATGTGGCCCAAAGGTTTGGCCCCAAAGAGGAAATCATTTCCATGTAATGAGCAGGTTTAATCTGCACGAATATACAAAAACATGGATATATTGACAACATAATGCTGAATGGGAAAATGAAAAATGAAAATATTGAAGTGGGTAGAGTAGAGGCACAATCCAACCCTTGCCCTCTTGTATAATGAAAATATATCTGGCCCAGCTGAACCAACTAGTGCCCACAAGGAAGTACATGAAACCAAGAAGCTATTTGGATAAATTACCAGAAGACGACCACATGGAGTCTCAAAAGATGCTCCAAGTTTATTACTGCTATCACATTCTGGAAGGCACTGAATAGAATCCCTTGGTACAGCTGCCATACTATATTCATGTAAACCAACCATCTTATGTAGTCCTCCAAGGTCTGATATAGTCTTCCATGACAGACCTTCTAAACTGCAAATACAATTTTGCTCTAGTAAGAGAACTGGCAACTAGAAAATCAAACAAAATTTGCATTAGAACAGGACCAGGAGTCTTATAAAAGGGTAGAAGTCAAAAGATCTTTCAGCCGGGGTTAAAGGAAAAAAATCTCATTTTTTTATACAATGGTTCAATAATGAAGGTTTACAGGTTGCAGGGGCACTTGCCAAATCAACTGTTAATTGTTTGGTTGAGTTAAATCATTGACTGATACACCATGTTTTCAGATAATACGTCTAAGGTACCAAAACATAAGTTACCATACCAAATCAATTGGTGGGTACAGTATAGATTGGTGAAACAAACTTACAGTGGAAAAAAAATCTAGTTTTTATCTAATTGTTTCAAAATTGAAGGTTTACCAGTTACGGGGTCAGTTGAAACTTAAAGGATGGATATATATGGACAACACGTAGCAAGATTATTGTGAACCATGCATGTGTTGTTAGAGACAAATTGACAAACAGTTGGTGGGCAAGTGAAAGAAGCTTACAAATGAAGAGGACTAACTTGGATGAGACGAGAGTTAGGAGATGGGAGAGAAGGGAGGAGGTCTGGTGGGATGAATTGAGGTAGTCCCTTGCGCGTAGAGAGGAGAAGGGACGGAGTTTCAAGCTCTACCGGACCCACCAGGAGGACACCAACCCTTGCTCTCCCATTGCTCCATGCCTTGGCCACCGAAAACTTCATCTTCAACCTCTCTCTCTCCCTCCCTCGCTCGGTAACAACGTCGTGACAGTAAATTGCAGTAATGGTGACAATGACAGAGAGAGATGGAGAGAAACCAAGGAAGAGACACAGAAGAAAACAAAAACGAGAGGTGGCTCCGTTTACGAGCGGCACTCGCAGCCTCGCAACTTCGGGCTTAAACCCTATGGGTACTGTTTAACTAGTTTTTGCAATAACTCGCTTGTCATGTCTCGAGTTTGAGTCTATTGATTATCACTTATCATTTGTATTTTATGCGATTTTAAAAATTTTTTAAATGTTAATTTTCTGTTTTTCATAACAAGTTGAACATAATTTTGAAATATTCATAGTTTCATTGGAATATGCGTAGTTTGTCCAAAAACTCTTTAAACTTTTTCAGATTCTAACTATAAAGTTAAATTTGAGGCTATGAACCAAGATTTCATCTAACTTTTATTATTTGAAAACAAAATTCGGGGTACGCGAAACAAGATCTAATCTCTAGAAGTTCATATTTGGCTCTGTTAGTAAGATTTGAGAGAGCTTGATTTCAATGAAACTTGACATCGGTTCACTTGGATTTCACAACGAAAGTGAAATCTTGACACTAGCGTGGTGATGAGATTTTGCCTACTAACATAGATCAATGGAGCTGACGTGGTTACACTATGATGGTGATCACGGCGGGAGTGACAGTTGTTGCGTGTGAAACCTCAAATCTAAGAAAAAAATTAGTATAGATCAAAATTCTTGATCTATTTTCAAGTTTGAGAGTCATCAAATTAAGAGATTAAATCAAACTCAATTTTTATATATTATAAGATGATTTCACATTCTTCTTAAGAAATAGATGAGTAATAACCACTCATTGTCATGTTTTTAACTACTAGAAGACTTGAACAAAACCAACACATGATCACCCATTATTTCCAAACCATTGATCATCATTTCATGGAAAAGACCAATATAAAATTACCATCAACCTCTCCAACAACATCACACCTTCCAAAATCCAAAATATCAAATTACAATTCAACAAACATCTGCAGATCCACCAACCATCTCTTTGTTTATGTTCAGAGTGGATTTCATGTCTACATCATGATGCTCCCACTATTATTTTTCTCTCTTAACTTTGCTTCACTTCAAAGTTTCATCTCCACCTCTCAATAAACATAGTACTCTACATTTAATTTTACTTTTCCATTTTATGGTGATTTTCTATAACCAATTTCAAAATTGGTTTGGAAGGTAAGTAACACCTCATATCAAGTTTGTTACAGAGAGAAAAAAAATAATAATCATTTCAATATCATCTACCACCTCTCTTCTCTTACAAAATGGCTCCTCAAAGCTCCAATTGTTTCATCAATTTCTCTTAACAAAATCAAAGAGAGCTATGAGGTCCAAACCCCAAGTTTCCATCAATTTCAAGCTCATTCTCTTCAGCTTCATCTTGCTCTTCCTCCTCCTCATTCTCATCATCAAATCAACCTCTTCTTCTTCTTCTTCATCATCTTCTGATCAGATCAGTACCCATCTCTCAAATCAAGATCAAGATCAAGAACAAGAATCATCAAGATCTACTTATTCAGATTGCCCAACTCTTCCTGACCCATTGACCACAGCACCATCATGCACAAAAATCCCACCTTCCCTAGCCTATTCTCTTGTCCACTATGCCACAACCAACATCACCCCACAACAGACCTTCAAGGAAATCTCAGTCTCTCTGAGAGTCCTAGAAAAGAGGTCCCCATGCAACTTCCTGGTATTTGGTCTAGGCCATGACAGCCTCATGTGGACCTCCCTCAACCATGGAGGCAGGACTGTGTTTCTTGAAGAGGACAAGGCATGGATTGGGCAGATCAAGGAGAAGCTGCCCAACTTGGAGGCCTACCATGTGAGCTATGGCACCAAGAGACACCAAGCTGATGAGCTCTTTGAGGTTGGGATGGGTGATGAGGAGTGCAAGGTTGTGGGTGACCCAAGATTCTCCAAGTGCCCATTGGCTCTCAAAGGGTTCCCAAGTGATGTGTATGATGTGGAGTGGGATTTGATCATGGTGGATGCACCCACAGGCTACTTTGATGGAGCTCCTGGGAGGATGAGTGCCATCTACACTGCTGGCTTGATGGCTAGGAACAGAGAGGCTGGTGAGACTGATGTGTTTGTGCATGATGTGGACAGGGCTGTAGAGGATAGATTCTCTAATGGCTTCTTGTGTCAAGGCTATTTGAGGGAACAAGAGGGAAGGATTAGGCACTTCACCATTCCAAGCCATAGGACTAGATTGGGTAGACCCTTTTGCCCATAAATAATCAATGTTATGTTATTTTTTTTTTAGAACTTTCTTTATATAATAACATATCATGTTGTTTTGAATTTGTTTGGATTCGGATTGGTGTAGAGCAATTTGAATCCGATCTGAAATGGGTTCTAATCACATCAGATAAAGTTCGGATTTTTAGTGTAAAATGGTATGATCCATTTTTGAAATTGATCAAGATTCTTACATGTAAAACTTGATCGTACAATCTAGCGCATGGGTCAACTGGTAAGGGTTGTTCTAGTTTAATCTGAGGTCTCGAGTTTGATTCACAGAGAATGCATCTGCATTAAAACTTAGTAGGGAGAGTTTTGTCACTCTTATGGTCCCACCCGACTAGAATGAGGATCAATTTGAGTATGATATAGCTTAAAGATGTTGATTTCGTGCTGACCATGAACGCACTTCAAAAAACCTCATGGTTAAAACCAAAAAAAAAACTTGATCTTGGATTGCTATTACTAATAGAACTTGTTCTTGTGAAGCCCAGCTCAACATTTTTCATTGTTGTCATCAACTTCTACAACAAAATTGGAATAACTAGAAGGCTTAGGTGTTAGAATAGTGTACATGAGCTCCACTAAGCCTAAAAAATATTATCTTGCACCAAAGATCTGAATATGTGATTTGATCCACTATTACTTGTTTTTATAGTTAAATGGATGGATGAGAACTACAGCTATCTTGTTCAATCTTCATGAACCCATCAACCAAAAAGCGTATCTTCACCAACTAGCAATTGCACCTTGAGATATGGAGTCAATTTATAAAAATCTACTTCCAATACAACCCTTCAAGATTCCATGGGGTCTTAATTTAACCCTTCAAAATCTCAAATGTGATTCACTTATGCCAACATCAACCATATAATAGTATAAACCAAAATCTATGTGGCTTTTCTCCACTAAGTAGTCTCAATAACAAATAACTTAATTACTCAAAAGCCAAAAAAAGCAAAGCCATCTTCCAAGCTCTTTCCCTCTCCATTATTCCACAAACCAGACTATACAATATATATAACCCCAGAACTCAAAGCATTTCTCATCACCAAACAATAACATTAACAACATAGTTTCTCCATATATCTCTAATGGGTATTCCTCAACAATTTTCTTCTCTTACCTGCCAACTGAAAATCATCCAAGCGAAGAACGTAGAAGTGAAATCTGCGGGCAATCTCTTCGTTAGGTACTATCTTTCTGCAGGAAACAACAAAAGAATTCAACTCAACAGCCAACAAATCTCATCCAAGTCTGATCTCTATTATTGGGATGAATCCTTCTCATTGAGCGGTTTCGGAAATGAGAAGTCCATGCACAGCTTAGAGCAACAGAGCGTGGTTTTCGAGCTCCGGTGCAGAAAAAACATTCCAGTTCTGGGGAGGATTGGCAGGTCACAGGTCCTGGCCAGAGTTGAGATTCCCTGGCGAACGGTTTTGGGGTCTCCAAACATGGAATTTGACCAGTGGGTTACAATGGTTTCTAGCTCTTCAGACCGTCGCCGGGTTCATGGAGATGGAGATGTCAAGCCTCCAGCCCTGCAGGTACAAATGAAAGTTGCTCTTCCAGCTATGTTAGCAGAAACCGAGAGGACAAAGAGATACAATAGGTTGAAAAAGTGGGATGAGTGTGGCTGTGGGTGCCAAGATGCTGGAGGCAGTTGTGCAGATTATGATATTTTTGCCCTCGCAGCGGCTTTTGAGGCCTTGTAAAAACCAGAAGCATGAGCTCTGCTTGTTCGGTTGGTATAAAAACACAATTAACTTTCTGAGAATCATTGTATAAAGATTTTGTAGACAAATGAAGAAAAAAAAGACAAGGAAATGAATTTATCAATCATTATGAACTTGCACTACTTCTTATCCTTTTTTTTAGTAGAACTTACACTCACTAGAGTATGCTAATCAACTCAACAACAGCTAAAAAGATCATCATATTAAATCAAGACACCAAGTGCTTGCCCAGTTGTCTTATTAACAATAAAAAAATTAAAAATAGCCACAATTATATTAAAAATGCACTAACAAGTACCTTGAATTGAGCCTTCACCAATAATCCTTGCAAGAACAGACCCCATCTTTGAAATGGTGGAACCTCTTGATATCACGCATTACAAGTTCTCTTCCAACGATCTTGGAAATGATCTTCAATGCTTCATGACAATCAACACAAACACGAAGATTCTTGATTACTCGAATAGGTGAGCGAGCAGAGCTGCTAATGAGACCATAAGAAACAGCAAGTCTCTCACTGTGAGAAAGAAGAGCTTCCTCCTTACTTTCCTGGTCTATGTCATGCAACACAAACTTAGTCTGTGGAACATAACCAGCCTCTTTCATTTGTTCCTTGAGACCTTTCAGCTGGGCATAAATCTGATCACTTTCAGGATCAGATTTGTCGCCTGCTCGGTATTCATGGATCCTGCTCCTAGCTTCTAGAAGATTTTCAGCTGCCAATCTTTTCTTTTCTTTATCTTTTACAAGGTCTGACACTTTAACTGGTACAAGGCCCAACTTTGATTCGTTATTTAAGCGGGAGGAATCTAACTTCTCAACAATTGCAGCACAACGATCACCAAGATCCACATGCCCATGAACTCTACAGAGATTCATCAAGGTTTCCCACACATCAACAGTCGGCTCCAAAGACATATTCTCAATGAACTCAAAGGCTTCATCAAGATACCCTGTGCTTCCTAGCAGGTTTATAACACTTACATAGTGTTCCATAGACGGGATGATGCAAAATTCTTTGCTCATTGATTCAAAGTGCAGCACTCCCTCATCAACCTCACCTAATACAGTGCATGCTGAGAAAACAGAGATAAACATTTGACCATCTGGTTTAAGTCTTGTTTCCTTGAACTGAATGAACAGATCAAGGGCATCCTCTGCGAGACTATTCTGAACAAGCCCTTTCAGCATGGTATTCCAAGATGTCAAATTGCGATCTGGCATTTGTTTGAAAACCATGACCGCATCATCCATAGAGCCACATTTTGAGTACATTTTTAAGATTTTATTATAAGTGCTGACATCTAGAGGAGACACTGATCTTATAATGTATTTATGAAGAATTTTGCCCTCCTTTAGACCTTGAACATCCCCGCACGCCTCCAATAAATGTAAACATCGGACCAAATCCACAGGAATAGACTGTTTTTCCAGCAAACCTAAAACCTCAACAGCTTCATTCACTTTCCCCTCCTTGCAAAATCTATCAAGCTCCTCAAGGCTACCCCTATACGAGATAACTTCAGATGCCTCAATCAATTCCCCTCCCGGTTTAGAATTACTCAAGACTTGAGAATTCATAGCTCTATTCGGCAAGACATTTGAGTTCGGCTTATATTCTTCCACATTTTGGTTTTGCAAATATTGCCCGGCACTTGGATTCTGATGCTTTACCACATTTTCCACGTAATTGGAACTCTGCCAACTTTGTCTAGTATTGTGAGCGTAACTTCCATTTACGCTTCCATTGGATTTTAGAAAACCTTGTGAATAAGACCTACCGGTATGCTGTCTCACTTCTGCAGGGCCCTCCTGAAAAGCTTCATATTGATTCTGTATATTTCCATTTGCACCATAAACCCTGTTCCAATCATGCTGCACAACCCTTGAGTTCTGCGAAGTTTCCCCGTTATAATTCTGCAGAAACTCCCAGCTATCATTTCTCAAATGCCCACTAAATTTTCCATTGTCTACAGAAACATTGTTACAAAAATCATTTTGAGGATTATTCCCATAAACCTCAGTCTTGTTCTGATAAAACTCGTTGTAACTTGGCTGAAAATCCTTAGAAGTATTCACATTAACTGCACTGGGGTTCTGCTGCAACTCCTCATTATGCAGCCTACTATACTCACTGAACTTTACATTTTTCTTTGCCGAGTTGTTCTGAGATTCCCATTTATAATTGTCCCTATAAACTCCACTATAATACTGATACGATCCGTTCAAATTTTTATCATGTAGTTGCCCACAATCGCCACCAAAATTCGTAGTCTGCCCAACTGGTCTCCCCAACAAAACATTTCTGGGGTTTCCTCTATGATTCCCATTATGGTTCAATCTCAGTGGATCCTCCAAAGAGCCTCCCCTAAAACTTCCATTTGTGTTTCCTCTGGAAGACTCACTAGGGTTTTGGCTCTCGCCATGATACCCATTTGGGTTTTGGTGATTTTCAAATGGGTTTTCAGCTTTGTGCTCAGTTGGGTGTTGAAAAGATGATGCTTCAATGTCAGTGCTAAGATTTCTCAATAAGGGTAGGATCCTGATTGAATCTTGTGAGTTGGCTGCCGAGCATACCTTAGGTAATGATTGGAGAAGGCAAACCCTCGTTCTGGACATCTGACCTACGGTTGCGAGACCTTTTAGTGGTTTACTGCAAAAGGCCAATATACACCTATATATTATACATATGCAGAGACAACGTAGCAAAATGGTTTACCGAATAGAACAGCAACTACTATATAACACCTTGAATCATCATATCAAAAGTACATATATAATCCACACTTAGTCATCACAACAAAAAGCAAGCCATCCAACATTTTTCACCACCATCATTTTCACCATACATATAAGAACCATAAACCCACCATAACCCTAGCATTCTCATTCAATTACAAGAAACGATCTAATCTTTACCCCGCCAATCTATTGATCAAAGTTCTGAACTGGAACAGAACTAAGAACTAGTGTTTGTTAACAAATTTTGTTTCATTAGCTTTCCTTAATACAAAAAATGAGAAAATATTTTCCAGATAACCAACCAATACCATCACCTATCATTATTTTTCGAATAAAATAAGAATCCATAAACCCAAAAAGTCCATTCAATTCGCATTAACAAAGAACCAATGTCCACCAGAACCAAACACAAGAATTCATTAAGAATTTAAGATGTTGTGGGTGGTTAACTACTTCAACTGGCCATGTTATAGGATCACAAATCCACAATAAGTCTCAAATATATCCATAAAAACAATTCAATACATCACCATTAATGATCAGATACAACTCAATCTAACAATTTGAAACAAACTACATCCAAATTCCAATCAAAACCCACTGCCACTATAAAGTTTCAACTTTCAACCAAATTTAAAATTTGTTCGGAGATAAAGAAACAGAGTGATGGAGAAAAATAATAAGTACCCAGTTTGAGATTCTTGAGAAAGGAACGTGCTGAGTTGTGGGTTGTGTTTGGGAAGAGAGAAAACTAGTTTGGTTAGGTTAAGGACTGAGCTGAGAAACTGAAAGGGAAACAAGTCCTGCTAAGGTTTGTCGGTGGGTCTTCGCGCCTAGGCCTCCTCCATATTTGAATGAGCTCCGAGCTCGATCGCCTACTTCTCCTTCAGTGCTCGAGCTGTTCCTATGGAGTAAATTGAAGACAGTTTCAGTGGCTAGCTGCTTCCTCGGCTTCTCAATTTGCTGTTCTTGAATTTTAGGGGTTGGCTAGTGGGCTGGGCTTTGGTTCTCCTACTTCAACATGGTTGGTCATTAATAGGTCCGGAGGCTTGGAAGCATGTATTTAAGAAGTCGCTTTAAGCGTAGGAGTTAAAATCTCACCATGAAGAATTTGAGTCGCATCTCGCTAATAAAGACTCTATAGAGCATTTCTAAAAAGTGAAAGTAGAGAAAGAAAGCCCCGTGTGATTTGTGAGGATAGGAGATCCATTCCTCTTAACATAAAAGAGCCATTTATACTTGCATCTCAAACTCGACATGTGTCGTAATGTGACTGGTTGTTGGAAGAGTGGGGTCCGTTACGGGTAAAAGCACTTACCTATTCACATAGCGTCTTAGTGTTCAAAAGAAGCAAAATGTCACGGTGATGGACTAGTGAGACGAGGATCCTTGAAGGCGACTTGGTGAAGAGGGGACCTTAATGGTTAATATATGAGGCGATTTAAAAATCTATTATGTTGGTTAAGTGTTGTAGCATCTTCCATAGCCTAAAAAATGACTCGTTACACGACTCTACGACCAAACAACTCTTAAGGTAAGATCGCCTCTGTTAAATTTTAAAATTGGCCTACATACAATGGTTGGGCTTCCCATAGAGCACCATTATATTTAGCCACTTTGAAATTTTTCTATGTGTATAGGACAACACCCACTACAACACCCCATTTCGTTGCGACCAACTTTACTTCTACTCGAAGGGCCTCAATTTTGGTTGCAACAAAGTGATGTCCGATTGTTGGTGCTTGCGGGGTAATCTCTTGAAAGCGAACTTTGTTGACGCGCAAGGTGAGCTTCGTTGCCTCGGGGCGTAAGCCGACGATTGACATTTCAGGATTGAGTATGCAGGCGCACATTTCTAAGTGAGTTCGCAACAGCGTACTATAGGAACAAGTTCACAGGATTGAGTAATAGGACGTTTATGTCACGAGCGTTACGGTATCCTTCATCATATATATAAACTTATAACTTTTCAGACAACATTTAAACTTATTAATATGTTCAGAACATGTGTCACCCAACAAACTAGTACCTCTCTCTCTCTCTCTCTCTCTCCCTCACTTTTCGTCACGTCCACTCTTGACCCACTCTCATCGACAC
>JAYMTA010000342.1:0-30868 GCA_036897625.1 Pelargonium cotyledonis | reverse complement strand
GCACCAGCCTCTGTGGCCACAGCTTTCGCAAGCATTGTCTTTCCGGTACCAGGAGGTCCAAATAGAAGTATTCCCTTTCTCAAATAAATTTTCTGTAACAACGTCCTGATTTCAATCCCATTAACTAATACTTCAGGTAATATCTATTTCAAGCACGTTAAGGGATGGATGTTACTTCCCTTTCACTAGACAAACAAAGTCTCGCATCAATGTCATCAGCTTTTGGTATCTGCATAAGATGATGGCTAAGAGCCCACCCAACTACCTTCTCTGCACCTGTAATTCACAAGAATAAATCTTTCAAGCAAAAAAAAAAAAAATACCATATCAGAAATATAATATGTCAAGATCCATCAAGAGAAACAGAACATACTCTCATTAGTAAGGGTTTGGTCTTTGATGCATAACATATCAAGTCCTTCACACTCCATTCCATTTCGGCTCAACACCTAAAAACACAAATTTGAAAATTTTACTCGTGAAATAAATACTAGTTGAAAGTTGCAACCTCCCTAGTTGCAACAGATTGCTTTCTATTGAACTACAGTAATACAAACCAGTGACTACACACTTTGCAGCTATTGTTTTACACTTCAATTTTTAAGTTAAAAAAATATTAAAGTTTATTATACTTCAAATATATGATGAAAAAAGTTTTTTTCTTTCATGTAAAAATCTTATTATTTGGCTGAGTCCTCCAAGTTGGGTTGAAACACAAACTCAGCCAGCCCTTTATATGTATTAAGTTTAGATGACATGTGGCAACAGAGAGACAGTAAAATCAATCAGGTCCGAGAAAAATAACAATCAGTATTCTATTCCAGGTCCTACAAGAGCATAGTTGTTTAGCTTTGATGTGCCTACTGAGTTAAACCAAGTGACAAACTTATGGGATCGATGGTTGGACTGACAACTTAAGATCACTTCTGAATGAGAGAAGTTGATACTGACTTTTGCTTTAATATAGTTTTGTTGTTGTTGTTGATTGTATCTAGCTAATGTAGTAATTTTGTTTGCATGTGATTGTAAATCACTAATTGTTGACTCAATCTTTGTAGTTGTCACACTCACACAGTCACACTCACATTGTATTAAAGCAACAGAGATGGAAATGAGAGTTGTGAATGCTATTTTCACATTAAATTGAAATAATCTTGACAAAATTCAAAGTTTAGATAAAGTGACTTTATAATTACAAAAATCAAAGTTTAGTCCACTGATGATACACCGAAATGATATACTTCTTAAAAATGACAAATAAAAAGGATCGTGAACAACTAAACATCAGAATACGATTGATACATATTTTTACTTACAAAAGAAAGCAAATAAGGATGAGGAAAGATAAGGAAGGGAGTAATGGTAGAGCTGGACTCTAACAGAAGAATATGTACAATATTAAATAAGGATTGTTAAAAAAATGAATGTCATCAATCTGGATCAAGCTAATATTTTTTGAGTTAAATTCAATAAGTCATTTAATTGAGCTCAAAGGTAACATTTGTTGTAGTGAATAATTTAATTTCTTTTATTAATGTCAACTATGCTCCAAAGAAAATAAACTACAAAAAAAAAAACATTATATATATATATTTAAATAACGACCGAGATAAATCGTAACTCATAAATACTCCCTCCGTCCCAAAATGAGTGTCTTGTTTCATTTTTTTGCAAAAATTAAGAATTACAAGATAATTTAGTGTATTTTCAATATAACCCTCACTTTTTTCACCTACACCCCATGTGCAATCATGTGCAAATTTGCCCATGTGCAGATAAGGGTAATATGGGAAAAATAATAATATAATAACATAAAAATATAAACAAGACACTCATTTGGAGACAAAAAAATTAGACAAACAAGACACTCATTTTGGGACGGAGGGAGTAATATTATTTTTTTATAAGTTTTACTTTACGTGCAACGCACGGATAGTATATTAGTGTGAAGTAATTCAAGATTTGATTTGACGGTCACCGTTTGTTGTGAATAGTGATGTGTATGTATCTATCTTTTCGTACTCTATATTGCTGTTGGGTGCTCTCTGTTTTTTGTTAACGAAATCCACATATATATGTGTTAAAGTTGGTGAGGTAGCATGAAGAGATGCAACATCACCAACTTTAACAATTTTGAGCATTCTCATTGCATGTTGCTCAAATGCCCCTTCATATATTGTCGGTTACGAAAAAACACTCATTAGTTAATAACAATTAACTATTAACATGAATAGTGACAATCACTATTATACTTTAGAAGTAGACTAGAAATGATGTGGTTTATATAGAGGTTATTTTCTCTTTGAAATCTTCACTTTTCTGATATGGGACTGCAAAAAAATCCAACCATTTATATACTAGCAATTCTTACCATGTTTTTTATGTCTTTTCCATGTGGGACTTACAACTTTTGTTTCACCATTTGTAAAGTGAATGAAGTTAAATTGATTTTTTTAGCACAACAAAAATGTTATGGTTGAGTTTAGAAAAATAAAATTATTTTTTAATTGTTTATGTGTTCTTACATTCAATTTTTTTATATATAATTTTAAATATATATACACATACACACACAATTACATGATGCAAAAACATTACTTTATAAACCATAAAGTGAAAAGATAATTCAAATTTCATTGTTCGTCTCTAATTAGATTAATAATATTTATTGCTATAAGTTTCTATGGATGATCTTTTGTTGTTGTGAGTTGTTTCATCATAGTTTTGAAGAACACGTGTCTAATTGGCTACGCTTGCAAAAACTACATGTTAAATATTGAATAATAATTTCACATTTTTTATGCACAATATGTTTTCATTTTAAATAAAATGATGCAAATAGATATTAGTAGTTTGTATCAACTAAAAGACTTACCAATGAAGGGTGAATAACTAGAAAACTAAAAGCATAAGAGATTTGAAAGTAAAAGGCTAAAGCAAGCTTTTTATGTTTTATTTTATGCATATAGTGACCACTTGCCTATATGAAACTAAAAAAAGTGCAAAAAAACAATATATATTTCACAATAATGAAATTGTTGAAATAGTTTAGAAACACTATAATCAAAATATTGGAAGTCTATAATAAGAAGAAATTTGGCAAACGTACCATGAATTTTTCAATTGTTTATTGATGATTGAATTATATAGAAATATAATTTTCTTTCATGTTTAAACTTCAAATAAAAGGAGGCAAGAATGACATGCGACAAAAGCAACTCGGTAAATGAAAGTCCATCATCTTACGCTACATTATTTAGCTAAGCAATCTACGATATGATATTTGTTAAACGTGAATATACTAAATGTTTTTAAAGCTAAAATCTGGCTTAAGAATGAAGGGATGGTAGTAAGGGTAATATTAATTTTATTAGATTTCATTTCATTTTATACATATATATTTTCCTGCGAATTCGATTAGACTTATGTAAAATAGTTTATAATAAGTTATTAAAGTGAAAAATTACAAGATACAAAACTCAGATCTCTAATTCAGATCAAACTAATAATATTTGTATAAAAAATATTTTATTTATTATAAGTTCTTGCTACCCGAGCATCGCAAAGGATGCAAACTAGTTAACCGTGATTTCATGTTTTTTGTGGAGCTTTTGGATTTGGGTGCCCAGTCATCAAGAAACTATAAATTGTAATAAATGTATGCAAGTTTATCAATAAATGGTCTATATAATTGTTTAGAAGTTTATTGTTCTCTCTCTTTTTCTTTTTTCCTCCGATAACCTTGAATGTCCAAGTAGTGACCCAAGTAGTGACCAATCAAGTGTTAAGGGACCTTATGTGAGCGCATTGCGGACATGGGAATGTCACACATGCCCCATTTCAACCCATCTGCTTGCACCGTATTCTACTGTATGATGCGATCTATTGAATATGTGGTAAACACATTGGTCGTATCAAATAATGTAGTGTAAAATATATTTTCGAGTAAATTTGGAGGAGCTCACGCAATGTATATGAACTTGTCAAACGAATGTAAAAGCACTTGGAATTAATTAATCTAAGTTAATCATAGATGGTTTTTGGTACAATTTGAATTAAACAATATTTGATAACTTTAACATAAAACTCTTTCATGTATATTTTTTTTCGTTGAAAGAAATGTATTTTAATTTTGTTAGATATTTTTTGTTTGACAACAGTAGCATGTGTTTTTTTTAATGATAACAAGCGTAAAGTTTGAGTTATATGCTAAAAGACATTTTATTTAAAACTTTGTCGTCTTAATACATGTTGCGCTCATGTTCGACCATGAGATTTAATTATTGAACGTATCATATCGTTTTTGTATTACGTATCACACAATAATTTTCCATTCGACACGAACTGGACATGACAACTCTATTGTAATGCTCACTTTAGATTACAACTTAAGTGGTTAAAGAATGAGCAAACACTAACCGCTGCCAATCCTTTGAGATTTGTTCAACCTTTTGTTATAGCTTGCACTACAAAGCGCTTTTGATATTACTTTTTTTGTTTTATCGGCAAACAAGGTATTCTAGATTATTCAGTGCAACATATCACAATTGCTCAAATGATGAGAATAAGAGTAAAGATGAAGGAGAATAATATGATTTGATCTAGCATACTTTTTTTCTTTATATAGAAAAATGAAAATTGATATTTTGACTGACTTTCTTATTCATATCTATAAAATTGTAGTATTATTTTACAATATAGCTTAGCCTTACAACAATTGAATGATCTGTTCTTCAATAGATTCATTATTTACCTTAGCCTTTGGCCATCAAAAATATCTCATTCTTAAACTAAAATGCATCTTTCAGCATTCCCTCACAGATCTTATGAAAACCATCTCTTCCCATTCTTGGCCGCCTTGAGCTTCATTACAAGTTCCTCGCGTTCGGCTTCTACTTCTGCATATTGAAGGCTCATGTTCAAGTAACGCTCGCGAATGTCTTTCAATTCAGTCTCTAGGGATGATTTTGTTCGCTCAAATCTTTCTTTCGTCACTATTTCAGTACTATCACCGTTATTGCTTCGGCTTTCCGACATTAATCTACAAAAAATTAGTATTTGAAATGAGATTCTCAATATTGAAGAAGAAGCATGTTTTATGTATATATAATTTATCATCACTTACCTCTAACACAACCTAAGTTGCTACACACATTCAACAAGTCCTAGTTTTATTGTTTTTACTATTCAATAGCTTCATCAAGATTGCTATAAACTTGTCTAGTCCATGTAGCATATTTTTGCCAACTATAACAAAAGATAGATCCCAATAAAGGTTTGTTTGTTTTGTGTGCAACACGACCCAAAACGAACAAAATATGTTTAGTAATTATGATGCCACACAGTCCAACGCTAACACATCACATTTATGAAAACAAAACACGAACATGACACCCTTAACACAATAACTGACTGTGTTGACACGACACGACACGACACGATTAACGTGAACATGACCCTACACATGCTATACAATAGAACAACACGTTTGACACCGTTGTTATGATTAATTTCCAATTATACACTTAAGTGAGTGTGTCGGGCATGTCACAACACGATTAATTAATCATGTGTGTGTGTTTTGGAGTCCCACGCAAACGCGACACAATTACAAAATGTGTGACCCCAAATACGCTAATTTTTTGTCGGGTAACGACGTGAATTTCCAGCTCTGGTCGTGTGTGCTGGTCAACATATTAATGTGTATAATCTCAAGCCTTATGTGATATACTTATGCTTACCTATTAAGTTGAGCTTTGTAGGTCGTATTTGCTTCCATAGCCCGGGCAAGTTCGTTTTCAAGAGACAGGATCTTTGAAAAAGAATCGGTATCAACAGCTTGAGGATGTTGATCATGAATACCAGATCCATTACCACCCTAAAGAGAAATTACAAAAAAAAAAAAAAAAAAAAAAAAAAAAATCAAAACCCTTAAAAAGTTAAAAAAATTTTTTCTTCTAGGAAGATTCTTCTTCAATTAGATACAATTATGAAGAAATCAACATGATACATGAACAAAATCAAAAGAAATAGTTACATTTAAAGCCACGATTAAAACTGAATCAATTGAAAGTTGCAGGTTTCTAACCTCTTTATGATGTTGAATGTTGTATGCCTTTTGTCGATCTTTCACAGGTTCTTGTGGTTGATCATTTCTCGAAGATGCCTTCCTCCTATTGTCCCGATGGTGATTGGTGTTCTTCGCCATTTCATTCTATAAGATAGAATAGCAAGAAATTAAATGCAATTTCTTAGTTTGTTGTCTATGAATATCAACTTATAGCATGTAAGAAGCTAAAATCAACATTCAACAACCTTTGCGAACTTCGTATCTTCCCGGATAGGACTAACTTTGGCATTGGTTTTAGACACACTGTGGACCTTTGTACTTCCGGATTCCCTTTGATTCTGTTTTTCTTCCTTCATCAATTTGAGTTCTACTTCAAGGGTGCGACTTTTTGTTAGGCACTCGTCTTTTTCCTTCTCAAGTTGTTGAATCTTCCTCTGAAATTGACTGTTGGTTCTGCTAATCCGGTTAAGCTCATTTCTAAGATCAGCCTCGTGAACACACAATGCCTCTTTTTCCAAAAGATCGCTCTCCACTTGCTGAAGCTGTTCCTCTAAGGTAACTCTACTACGTTTGCACTCCTCTAACTCAGTACGAGCTGCTTGCAAGGTAGACATTTTCTCCGCAAGTAAAATCTTTTCTGCCATTAGTTCTTCACATTCTCCGGATATTAAATGCAAAGAACCTTCCAATTTCTCTTTGTCAAATTTGGTAGCGGCAAGCTCATTCCTAAGGGCAAATACTTCATCTTGAAGAAGTGACATTTTCTGCAGCTGAAACTTTACATTGGAAGTTTCTTCCAGAAGTTGCTGTCGTTCATATTCAGAAACAGTGAGCTTCAATTCAAGACTGTTCACAGCGGTCTTAAACTTCTCTTCACTCGATCTGTAGCTCTCCAATAAAGTCGTAACTTTTTCATGATCAGCCATCAACATTGCTTGGTTCTGTTTGGAGACGGAAAGCTCAACCCTCAATCCTTCTATCTTCTCGTCAGTTTCCCTAAGAACAGCATTGAGCTCGCTCTCGGTCCATTTCAATTTTGATTGGACATCTTGAAGGGAAGATTCAAGTTTGCCTTTGTCTTCACGTATGCACGCTACTTCATGCATAGCATCACCAATTGTTCTGTCTTTTTCTTCATAGCAAGCAGAAATTTCCATAGTTAGGTGTTGTACATCTTGTTGAAGATTCTCAACTTCCATCTCTTTCTCTGAATACATTTCATTTAACAAGCGTTCTTCCAGAACAAGTTTTTCTTTGAGATTTCGGTTTTCTTCAAGAAGTGCATCTAACTCTTGAGTCATACTTTTCTCCTTGGAGGCAATATCTTCCAACACTGAAGAAAGATTTTCCTCTAAAATCACTACTTTTTCACAACATTCCGGAAAACGTTCACTTGATTCCCTATATTTGGCCTCCAACAGAGTACAATTCTCCTTTAACTCTAGGTTTTGCTCTCTCAACTCCCCATTCGTTTTCCGAAGAGAACTGCATTCTTCAATGAGCTTCTCAGCAATTTCATGCAGCTCGGGATTTGTTCTTCTCAAATATTCACACTCTTCTTCAACCTCCGACCACCTACTATGCACGTCCTGCAGTTCTTGTTTTAGGACGACCTGTTGAGTCTCCGTCTCATTTCTCAATCTTGTGATCTCATCCTGCAGATTCTCATAAAGAGATTTAGAATGCTCCCATTCCAATCTTACAGACTCACTATCAACGGTCAATTGCCTTAGTTCAGCTTCAAGACTGGATATGAATCCCGACAACTGCACATTTTCTTCTTCCAACTCTAATAGACGAAGCTGCAGTTCACATTTACCACTTTCGAGTTCTGAAGACTTTCTTTCGAGCATCTTATTGGCAGAAACATGGGTACCGACGCTGCTGCTAAGCGCCGCCAAATCATTCTGCAAATCATTCAAGCATTTCGAGGTGATATCACTTTCCCTCACAACAGCTTTCATGTTTTCTTCGAGATGGAGTTTCTCCTTCTCAAGACCAGCAACGTGAGATTGTAACTCGCTTTGACTTTGTCTAAGTGTCGTGACGGCCTCTTCTTTTGACAACAAGTTAGCCTTTAGTTTCGCTATCTCAGACCTTTTATCATTTAATTCAGTCCCCAATTCAGCAACTTTGAGCTCCAGCTCCATTTTCAGTCTCTCGAGTTCTTGAACATAAAGATCGCAACCTTCTTCAATCTCTCCAAGCACTTTCATGTTCTTATTATCTTCTTGATGATGACCCCAGGATTTTTGTTTGCCCACTTCAGCTTCAAAGCCTTTAAGAGATTCCATGCAAGAAGAGCATACCCAATTTGAATTGTTATTGACTTCCTTAAGCTTGAATAAGAGCTCCAAGTTTTCGTCAGTCAACTCGTTGCAGTCTCTTTCTAGCTCCTGCACTTTGTCTTGCAAGGCCTCCATTTCTCTGATCATATCAGCATTGCCTCTATCACTGGACTCGGGTTGTTTGAGTGACTCAGAGTGTTTTGCTTCTAACCTGAATATTTCGTCTTCTTTGGTGGATAGCTTATTTGTGTATTCTGCCTCAATATCTGAAAGGGTTTTATGGTTGCAAATTCCACCATTCTGTATTGTATGGTTTTTGTCCTCCAAGGCTTGTTCGAGCATTTGCACCTTATTTTGCAAACTCTTCTCCGAGTCTTGCACTTGTTGCAACTGAGTAGTTAACGTATCGTTTTCTTCTATCTTTTCCCGTATTGAATTCTCCATGTCATTGGATTTGGATTGTACTACTAATTTCTCGTGTTCAAGCTCTTGAAGAAGAGAAACAAACTCGATGTTCGATTCTTGACTTCTTTTCAACTGCAAAGCCAAATTGGCATTTGATTCCCTCAGAAACTTGATCTCATTTTCCATTTCCTTCTGAAAATTGCTTGCATCCTCTAGTTGAAATGCTGAATACTCCACGGCTGCTGACTTTTCTGACAACAATGTTAACCGTTCCACCTCTTTTCTCAAACCATCGCACTCTGCGCGTGTTGCTGAAAGATTCATTTCCAAATTAGCCTGATTTTTGGACTGATTAGAGAACTCTTCCTTCAACATATCCAAATCCAACATCAGCTTTCTAGCATTCCTCTCCCACATCTTAGTTTCTGCACGAAGCTCTTGAATAGCATCCTCTGCGGCTTCTAAAAGGTTCTTATTAGAACTAGAAAGCCTCAAAGTTGAGGTGGGTTGGTCTTGCCGGTTGTTCAGGAAATGGTTTCCTGATCCCGATAGCTGTGAATTAAAAGATGACTGGTGCGATTGAAAAGTATCATCCGTGGGATAATTTCCATGAGAGCTAGAGGAATCTTGTTGCAGGTTGTGCCCATTCGCTCTTATGTTGGCGGTGGGTGAGAAATTTTCCCTGCTTAGAAAACCCTCTGCTGAGTCATAACTGTCATGTGATCCGGACGCTGAGAAACTAGTTTCCTATATAAAAGAGGGAAGATGAAATCAGTTTCAGATACAGATAGTGACGAATTAAGCATGTTCTTGTTTGCCCAAGAAAAAATGAATAGGATTCATCCAATATGATTGCAAGTTGAACAATCCTAAATGTTACAAACCCGAGGTTCTAGTTCTTTCGTGATAGTTCTTAAACACATAATCTACAAGATTCTGGCATATGTGAATGTATTTAGAACAATAACGCTATAGACAAGACAAATATATTTTAACGCTTTAACATGAGACAGTGACTAGGTGCATCTCAATGTCTTTTAAGGGACAAGGATTCAGAGACTATAGCCTCTCAATCCAATTTTCAGGTTTCAAAGGATCAATTGATACAGCCAAATTTGAATGGAAAATGTGACCATACCCTACTCTCGGGTTCTCCTGTATGTGAGGCTGAGCCTGTTTCTTTACTGGAGGAAGATCTTGCACTCTGTGCAGAAACACCATCAGACACGTCAGACTTGACATCCGTTGCTTGAGAATCAGCCTTCAGTTCCTCCACATGGGAATTCTCTCTTGACTCTCCATCCCTAAAAAATGTCTGACAATTTCATAATGATGAAGAGCACAAAAGAACGTAAGAACAAGAGGTAAAATGCATCCGCCTTATAATGCAGACCTGTGTTTTGTTCTTGGAGCCAGACAATGGATCTTGACCTGAAACGTCAAATAGAAAAGAGCATGAACTTTTAAACTTTGAAGTGTATATTAACCTCCCTTCTATCTATCTTCCAATGAAAGTATATAGCGATTACTTAAATATAAACAATCGTGTTTCAGTTCTTAATAAAAAACCCATTTGCAAATATTGATGGCTTATTTTCGGATATACAAGAATCTCACAGAAATAAGAGGATGCTAAGCAAGAATAAAGTATCACTGTCCAGGACTTCAACTTCATGCAACTTATGGCATCTCGTATGAGTACGAGTATCATATCCAAGGTCCAAGAAAGAAGAATGGCACCGTATACTTATAAAGCTGAAACCAACGAGCAATTGCAGAGACATAGTAACAAAGAAGATTTTGAACAAGAACATGATCGTGCGTACAAACTAAAAAGTCACCCAACTTGGGTTCTAAAGCTTTTAAATGCATTACACATGAGCAAAGGCCTACTTTTCACAATTGTGAATATTTAGGCTCGAGTAATTTAGAGGAAAGTCTATCCATTAACATATGATCCAAAACATCTAATAAAAATTCTGCATACCAAGCCAGAAAGGCGTTGAAAAGTAGCTTGGATTCGTAGAACTCACTTGTAAAATTGTCCCAGAACTGCTCTTCTTCAACGGCAATGAAACCGGAACAGAACCATCTGAACTCATATAACCTGTGATATTGATAGTAGTCTCTCCAAGGATCCCGGATCTCACTGATCCCTATGATCATTATAATGAAACAATAAATCTAAAAAGTGGATAACTAGAACAAGCATTTGCAACTATCTAGAGTTCTCGTTAGCAAAGATAAATGTACCATGGCAACAACAAACTTAAAGAGGCAATCATCGAGCTCCTTCGAGGATTCATTCTGAGGAACCCATATAGACTCCGAAAGAGTATCCGTCCATTCACAACTTCCATTCCGCACAAGTACTTTGCTTGACTTCGTGATTGTTTTTCCAGTCTCCACAGAGACTATAGACACAAACAGCTTGTCCCATCCTTTAGGTACCTATCAACCAAAAAAAAAGGAACATGTAATAAGCAAGAAGTGTGAACTTACCGAGAACCCTTCTTCTAAAACCTAGCATGCACTCAACGGAACAACAAATCGCCCTCAAAACAGTTGTCTGGGAACCATTCTCCTCTTCAAAAACTCATTATAATTTCAAGTTTCTTGCATAAAAAGCAAGAGGCATGACAAAAAAACTTGGAAATCTAGCTTATAACTACAATGGGTCACATGATCGATCAATCGATCTATCTATCACATGAGTTCTAATAAAATCTTTTACCCATTTTAGACCAGGTTCTAAAAAGAACATGTATTAAGCAAGAAGTGTGAACTTACTAAGAACCCATCTTCAAAAACCTAGCATGCACTCAACCAAACAACAAACAACACTCAAAACAGTCTCCGGGAACCATTCTTCTCTTCAAAAATTCAAGATAAATTCAAGGTTCTTACATAAAAAGTAAGAGCATGACAAATAACTTGAAAATATAGCTAATAACTACAATGGGCCACACAATCGATCAGTCGATCTATGACAATATTCCAAAAGAGTCTTCTTTGTCTACTTTTCATCAAATCCCTTCATTTATCACATAAATTCTAATAAAATCTTTTACCCATTTTAGACCAGAAACATTATCATGAAGTAGTTCTAAAAATCCCAACTTTTCTCACAAACCAAATGAACAAAAACAGCATATTGAGTAATAATAAATTCTCCAACCTACAATTCACTTCAGTTGCACTATTCATAACATAAAAACTGAAAAAGCTTCTAAATTTAGAACAAATTTGGACAGCTTCATTCACATCCCAAAACAATAAAACAACAAAAACTCATGAACATTAAAGAGCTTCAAAACCCATAAATAAACAAATAATGAATCAAAACCCACCTGAAGAACCTTAAAGTTGGAGAATTGAAAATCAAGCCTGTCCCCAGATTTAGCTGCCTTGCTCCTGCTCAACCTGAACATTTTCTCAGCTCCTCTCTCTCTCTCTCTCTCTCTCTCTCTCTCTCTCTCTCTTCTACTACTGTATTAAATGTACAATCAATATTAAAACTCTCTTGAGACACTCAATTTCTTCAAATTAATGACCAAAAAAAGAAACATTGATCAGCGACAAGAACTAAGTGTGAGCGTTAGCTAAGAAGTCATTGTAGCGAACGTTGAGGTTTTATTTTCTCGTCAGCTCTAACGTTTTGGTCTGTCAAAATGAGAAACAGAAACAGAGAGCGAGTGTTGTGTTGGAGAGTTTGGTGGTGGTGTCACCGTGTCAAGTCCAACCCGTACAATTCGCTAACAGTCAGTCCTCGATCAGTGGACACGTGTACTGTGGAGTCAAACAAGATTGTGATGTACACGTGTCGAGAATCAAGAGGGTGAGGATAGGAGGTTTTGGTTTTTACGGCGCATGGAAGCAGAACAGAAATTGGAGATGGTGACGTGGAGTAAATAAGTGGGAGGTGGCGTTTGGTACAAAGATTAATTGTATATTCCTAGGAGTGGTATTATTAAAATTACTAGACCCCAGCATTGTACTTATCGGTTTTTCTATAAATAAATAAATAGTACTATAGTACAGTGCATGCATGTTGTAACGCACAACACGACATGAGAACTGGCGTTTAGATCGTATTTGTGTTATCGTATAACGTTTGTGTTGAGCATTCATAACGTGCATACGCGGTTAGTTAGTTCTGTTGTGACATGCTCGACACGTTCACCATACACAATTAAAAGCGTAACTATAAAATCATCATAGAAAGGTGTAATAGTGGTTTTATATGTATTTGTCAGGCATGCATCCCGCCAACACACTTTGATGAGTTAGCTCGTTAAACATTTTGTTTTTGTATTTTTGTACGTACTCATAGGTGACTAAGCGCATCTATGAAGAGAGTCGGGTAGCCTCAACAATGACTAAGCCCGAACAGGATAAAAACGAAAGTTTTAGGAAAATTGAATTATTGAAAATCATGCATAAAAGAAATTAATTACAACTATTATTATTGTAGAAGAATCCAACTGCTCCTCGGTGCCATCAACATTATTATAGTATAGATAGATAATCTCCATGATTTTCTGCTCCCCAAAATATTTGTTCCATATTTTACCATTTTCCATATTCGCCATTTTTCAAGCTGTCACTATCGTTTCACAAATCCTAATAAATCGCCGAACAAGAACATCGTATCTCTCAACCTAAAATAAGTAAATGTGTAATGTGAGCTCGAATACAGCTAACAATCCTATTTTTGGAAATTGGGCCAATGCATTGTGTCTGAGATGGACTTGTCATGGTTCCGGTTGGGCTCTACGTCGGTGTGCACGACCCAGGTGCACGACCTGTTTATGGCTAATACCATACTTTGTGATAATGATCAGACGGACTAAGACATGCACATCATTGATTAGAAACGTTAGTTTAAGGAGCCAAACTAATGATTAATGTTCAATACCGACCTGAATTACCTAATTTACCTTGTTACTTCAACAATTTGAGACCTCATTGTCATCATTAAAGCTGAAAATTCTGATTTCGAATTGGTTATCTGAAATAGATTTAAAAGGTTTAAATCAAACTTGACTTGAAAAGGTGCACGAGTTGTGATTTTTGGATTGAGTTTCGAGTTTTACAGATAAAATGTAAGAGTTCATGTGGATTTGTTTGTCCTAACCCAAAAATGAATTGGATTTTTTTATGCAACCTGAATTTGAAAAATGTGGATTGAGTTTTAGGTGCTCGCGAGTTCGAATTCAAATTATCAGCTTAGTCACTAGAAAATAAATGTATGATTACATGATTAATAAGGATCAACATGTTAAATTAGAGAAGACAATTCAAGTTGATATAAATTCAGGTTGAAAATAACTAACTTGACCCGACTTGATGCAATTCAAATACACAAAAATGCATATTGGGTCGTGTATTCGCAAGTTCAAAATTGAATTGTTTGAGTATGGACTTAAAGTTGGATTATTAGTTATCAACTTAAATTTTGTCCAGTCAAGTTAAGTTTCTATGTGTTATCGTAACCTCGTTGATTCATAGATCAAAAGTTCATGTCATGTCTTTACATTGATTAGTGATTATTAAAATTACTTCAAAATTTCAGCACAAGTCAAGTAAACTTGTGTATGGAGCAGGTCTCAAATTCATGTCTTGTGGTCACATGCTAACATTGTGTCAAAATCCTAACACTCTACCAGAAACGGACTTGTGCATGTACCATGCAAGACAATAACAAATTTACATGTTAGAGGACGTGCTAGATTAATTATTGGTTTAGTTTTAGCGGTATGAATTTCCCTGAAATGAGGAAAGCACGAAGAAACCGAGCTGGCTCTTCCATTTTGGAAGCTTTTAATAAAAGTACTGTAAAAAAAAATGCAGCTATCACCTTCCCTCCCAATGGTGAGATTATGATAAGCTTATAAGACAGTACCAAGTTTGAATACAAAGAGCTAAACTACTTCAAACATCAATTTGTTGACAAGGTTCTTTGAACAACAGGCTGAAGTGAACAACAAGCGAAATGGACTTGTGCATAAGTGGTGGTTATAAGGTCATTCTGTCATTTAAATATCCAAATGCAAGATTAACTTGTAACTCAAGTTAATTTAAAAAGAAATTTCTCTTACAGAGTATACAATTATTTTGGTGGAAAGGAGTTCAAAACATGGCTACATGTTACAGTGATAAAATCATATCAAAAGAATAATAACCTTTTAACTGTAATAAATTAACATTTCATGTACAACTGTTCTCAAACAAAATAGGGTATGAGGCATGAGAAGGATCAAATCACATTATGGGAACAGTGACTTTGGACTGACTCAGATTTTGTGTTTGTCTTTCACTCAACTTCATGTACAAGCCCTACAAAATCAGCAAATTAGATGCATCATGTTTTCAAGCTACCATAGATATCCAAGTGTAATCTAAAGACAAAACCATAACATCACCATGTGTCGTAAGTAGCAAATCCTTATAATATTTTCTATTACTCTCTCTGTCTCAAAATAAGTGTACTTGTTTCAAAATTGAGGAAAATTCATGTAAAGTTAGTGTCGTCCTAGTAAAGAGAACACTAGTTGAATTGAGACAAAAATGCAAGAGAAACATGACACTTATTTTGAGACATAGGGAGTATTTGTTTCTTTACCTAATTTTTTTTTTTTTGACTACTGGGTTCTCAAGTCTAAACTTATAATTCAAATTTTGGAAGCGTAACCATGAAAACTAGTGCATGCATTGGCTCATTAGTTAGACGAAGCACAAAACAATAAAGAAAATATTACGTTTGTTGTGTGTATAGTCGCTCCTGTAGTCATATTAATCTTCTGATCGGGAACTAGATCGAAGTTCAAATGTTGTAGAACGATTACGAGAGAAACAATGGCTTCCAGCATAGCGAATTGATCGCCAACGCACTTCCGTGGTCCTCCACTGAATGGAATGAACCTGTGGTTCAAATTTTAACCAAATGTAACTTCCAGCATGTTCTCAAGGGGGGCATTTAGAATATAATTGAAAATTTTGGCATTTTAGTCCAAATAAGACTATAGAATATGGAAGAACACAGTACCTAAAATCCGTATTTGTCTCATTAGGCAGTGGGCCTTCCATGTCAAATCTTTCTGGAACAAACTCATCTGCTCGCTCCCAAACCTACCAAACCCACAAGAAAAATGAAGCATTGCATAACAAGCACATTCTTGGTAGCCATTGGAACAAAAAAAGGAAAAGACGAACAACTAAATTATATTTGATGAGCATTACCTGAGAAGAGTGATGGATATTGTAAACTGAAATCATTATATCTTGACCAACATTGACTTTGTAATCTCCGGGAAGCACATCAGGAACTTGAGCCCTTCTAATCAAGACCTAATGTATCAATATGGAAACAATGATAAGAGCTATAGAGGAACAAATACAGTACAATGGTAATATAACTCTTTGTAATAATTTTCAGTTCAGTTAGCACGAGGATGGAAGAATGCAACCTACAGGAGGGTGAGGGTAAAGACGCATCGACTCATTTATGCAACGAGTCACGTACTTCAGATACTTGATATCATCGTAGGAAGGGCGCCTTCCCTTTAAAACTCTATCAACTTCTTCTTGAGCTTTCAATAATGAGGAAGAATTCTGCACCATCATTTTCAGTAACATTAAAGATTTCCACCAAATTCCATACCTAAAAGAAGCTACATTATTGTGAACTTGCAACTCAGGTTAAGAACTGAAAATAAATATGGCCGTCGAATCACTGGATGAATAGTCATTTTATCACAATCTTTCAGGCTTTCACATCTTGTCCTATGATCTGTACATAATGAGGCAATGATCTCCCTGTGATACATCTGATTGCCAAATTGCAAATTTGTAATGTTCTAAACTCTAAGCAAATGTAAAGTAAACTCTTAGCAGATGTCAAGCAGAAACAGAATCATGGCGTTTTAATCTTGAGCCAACACTACAGTTAGGATCCAATGCCCGACCTGGCCACCAGAACCCAAAAATTGATACCAAGCTAGGATGCTGATGGCGCGCTGCGACTGAATTGAACCATGGACTCATTTGAACTAGTATTCCATATTCTCCTAAGTTACTGTTAATCAATTTCGACAAGCAGCTTAACCAGATTATACTGATTCAACTTCATTTGAAAGTCACTGCGAGCAGGTTGTAAGCAGACTATGCCTATCATTCAGAAATAATTTATTGCATATAATTCTTTCCAAGAGATCATAGATTTAGAAATTAACCCCAAAATTTAAATGTACGTCACTCAAAATGCTGATATTTTAGAGACTATGCCTCTTGGAATGATTTTTATAAGTAATCTCTATCTAACACAACTATATAATCACCTCAAAATAAATTTACCTTGCTGGCAATGTCATCATTACAAAAGAGTAAAAAAGTTAAATTAATTTTTTTTTATTAATTAACCTTAGGCATAGGCAGGTACTAAAAAGTCATGTTGGTTTATGACCCTACTTGATCTTATCTTTCAATATGTAGTAAAATACTTCCACTATCCTTCATAATATTAAGAATAGAAAACAGTTCAGCTTTGCTGGTACTGGCACAAACAAAAAATGATCATATCCTTGCCAAACCAATTAGTCAAAATATGCATGTGACTGCAACCTCCAGAGTTCTTCGTTGTCACATTTTTATATTGTAATTTGTAACGAATGTATTACCATTGGAGTTTGAAATCAAACTAAAGCTAGATCTAG
This sequence comes from Pelargonium cotyledonis, assembly GCA_036897625.1. Taxonomy (NCBI): domain Eukaryota; kingdom Viridiplantae; phylum Streptophyta; class Magnoliopsida; order Geraniales; family Geraniaceae; genus Pelargonium; species Pelargonium cotyledonis. The sequence continues at coordinate 13,391 of JAYMTA010000342.1, read as the reverse complement.
TACTTATGGAGTTATTCAAATCAAGAATGTCATTTTAGAAGGCCAGCTTTTTTTGGCATTTGGTGTCTATCTTTGTAGCAATCAGCAAAAACTAAACCTTCTTCATAACTGATATAACCATTCTGCAACTACCAAAAAGATCAACTCTTTAGAATAATGGGAAAAATCTTATTAATTAAATCGACATCTCAACAATAACAAACAAGGATCATTTGGCTGCCTACTGGTGGAACAAGCACATGCAATGCCAGAAATTATACTATAGAACCACTTGCAATGAGGATTAGCATGAATTCTAAATTAACTTAATATTTGTGATCATCGGTCACTCCCGAAACAACAACAAAAAAATCCACGGCATATCCTCACATTGTATAGTTCTAGAACACAAGGAATCAGATGACATTAGACAGCAAGAAACACTAGGCAATTAACAACGTACGCATGAGAGAATTCATAAGGAAATGAACTCCATCTAATTACATGAAAATGGTTGTAGCAAGAAAAAATGCTAAAGTGATTAGTACATAAAAGATTGCCACTAGTGTAAACTCATATTAATTTTTTTAATAGCTGTGCTAAATCATTTGACTATCCATCATTTATTGGAACCAAGAAATGAAGAGTGTTTCACAATATAGTTAAAGCAGCGCGAGTAGCAAATCTCTCAGCTCCAATCATCAATGTATTACAAAACTATGTGGTGACATTAAAGTTAAACAAAATTCACAGTCATCATAGTCTTCTTCTAACATATTATGCAGATATCCAATCTAGTTCTAGGAATATTATATAGCAACTTGACATGCCTGATCGATGACCCAATTTTTGTTCAATGAAAATGGCATTATTAGAACTAAATCACAGGGCCAATATTGAGATACAAACAGATAGTAAGGGTACCTTACTTAGAAGATATAATGTCCAAGTCAGCACCGAACCCGTTGTCTCATGGCCAGCGACTAACATTGACAAAAGGTCATCTCGTAACTGTGTGCTTGTAACCTGAAGGTCATGAAGCCATGTGTTTAAAACTAGGATGGAAAGAAAGAAATATACAGTAAGTCTAGTATTTTGGGAATGTCTTGAAGCTAACCTACTAGTTTCACAAGAATCACAACAATTAATGTTTAGTTCTATTCATTTTAACCGCTTCCTCAAATATTTATTGTGAATATTGAACTATAAGCAAAGCATATTATAGAATGAACAAGCATGAACAAACCTCTTCTCTGCTAGCTAGCAAAAAGCGAAGGATACTTGGATCAGCATCATTTACATATTCCTCGTCTTCAATTCTTTCGCCCTCGGCTTCCACAATTTGCTTGCACTTCTCAATGAGTTCTTCAACATTTTCCCTTATCACCGTGACTGCCTTCTCGGCTTTTATTTGTCTAGGTATAATCTTACACAAAGCTTCAATCTACGCTAACAATAGAAAGTTCAAATACAGAAAGATCATATAAGGAACATCAACACCAACAAATCGACCAATGCACAACTTGCCTTCCAATATGGTAAAAGATCAGTGGAACGAGCCTCAGCCTCTTTCAAAGCTGTATAAACTGCATCGATGACAGGGCTGTCAGTAGTAAGAGAGTCAAAATTGTAGTTGAACACGGACAATCCAATAACATCAAGAGTTAATTGCGAAAACTTCTGTTCCATGTTGACAGGGGTGCCATCTAGTGCATATGGTTTAAGCTTATCCACCAATCTCTCAGCACATTTGCAAAACACCCTATCGACCATTACCGACAAGTATTTCTTGTGAAGTGATGGAACCACAGCTCTTCGCCGCGCCTATCATAGAACCACATTCTTCACTCAATTTTCAAAATTCATAAACAAATGTATATTCTCACATCACATGCTATGATACATTATGTTGCAACAAACTAAATTATTCAGAATTCAATTAGTAACATTGATCAACAAAAGCTAAAACCAATGAGCTCAAATCAGTACCGTCCAAAGAGGTCCTTCGGCTATGGCGAAACCCGACCCGAACAGGAACACGGAGACCTCAGCGACGAGACCCTTAGCGTACTTGCCGTAGTTCCGAAGCACGTGTTTGGCAATGGCAGGGGCGCTGACCCCCACGAAATTTTTCGGCCCGGCGGCGAGACGATAAATCGGGCCGTACAGGTTCATCCATTTGAACAGCGGAAGGAAGAGAGCTCCGCCGAGGAGCTCGGAGACGTCGTCGAGCTTGGCGCTGGCGACAGGAATTCCGGAGTCGTCGTTGCCGGCCGTGAGGGACCGAGTCAGGGAAGTGAGCCAGTCCGGGCTCACCCACGAGTATGGCTTAGAGGTGGCCGCCGGAGGAGGAGGCGGCGGCGGCTTGGAGTTTTTGTTGTCTAAGGAGCATTTCACGGTGGCCGGAGAGCGGCGTTTGGGAGGGAGGGCGGTGGCGGGTTTGAGGAGAGAGAAAGAGGAGGAGAGAGAGAGTGCACAAGGCATTGTTGAAGGAGCTCAGTGGACTGATTCTCAGTCGGAGAAGCTCAAGCTTCTTCGAACATGGATTTTGTTGTGTGGTCGTGGCACATTTTCAGCTACAATCGTCTTGGGTTCTCGCGATTCGCGAGACTGAAGATTCTTAGACGCAAGAATCAGGCGAAACGGCGTCGTGTTCATTTTGGGCCTGTGAATAGGCCTTGAATAAACCTTCTCGGCTCTATACAGTCTCCATTTTTAGCCCTTCCATTATGGCCCAACTGAACTATATTTTGTGATTTTAGACTTGGTCCTCTACTACTTATTTGATTTGTTTTTAATTCTTATATTTTGATAACCAATCGTAACTTTTATCATAATTGTTTTTATTGAGTTTGAAATGTTATAAGAGTTAGACTAATTTACCAACACTCTTTGGGTCAAGTGGGTTGTAGTGTGGACCTTTGTAGTTACACTTTAACTTGCATTACGAGTTTGAGTTGTTTCAAAATCACGGTATGATTGTTATTATTAATTATGAGTGTTGTTTTAGTGTATTATGAAAACAAAAATGTTGAAGTACTTTGTAAGTTGAATGAGATGTATTAGCCTCAAGATATCAAGGTGTTTTATTGATCTCATCTAAAATAACATCATGTCAATTTTGTAATTTTTTTAATTTGCATATTTAATCTCTTCATTTTTCACTTCTAATAACTTCCTCGTTGTTCCCTAGGAGATGATGCAATGGTCAAGAATCAAATCTCATTGCGTTGGGTAAGGTGGGTTGGGGTTTAAAGAGAAGAGCTACCTTCTATTGTATGGCTTGACTAATTTTAAAAAAAAAAAAAAAAAACTTCCTCATTTTAAATTGTGGTCATTTTATAAAATGAGTACATTGGTTAATGTACCCTCATATTTGTATTTTCTTTTTCTTTTTCCCGTGAGCTAATGTGACTCATTATCTAACCATAAAATTTTATTGAAACTCTTTATTTGCAGTTGAATATTTTATATATTATTAATCACTCTTATGGGTTGAAACTTTTGCACAATTGCTACAAATTGTTTTTTTTTTTGTCAACGATTAGTAACTTTTATTAATGATCCCGAAGAAAAATAAAAGTACAGAATAAAGTGCACGGGACCTAACTCAGACATGAGATAGGATCCACCGCCCAAATGCTAAAAAAAAAAAAGAGGTAACGAAAGTACTATTGTAACTCACATAGAATAACACATCCAATTTTATATGAAAAATTACTTTACTTTATGCATATATGAAACTTCAAAGGGTAGTTTTTGTGCACTAAAATCGAAGTATTAGAGACATGGTATGAGTATGAGTAATTAGGCCATCCATACCAATTTGAATCCAATTTAGCGGACACTTGGATTTCGATTTGAACATGTAATGCATTGATTGTGAAATTTGATCCAAATTGAAACTTTAAATGAAGTCTAAGTATTATCGATGTCGGCCTTAAAAGCATAAACTCAAACTATTCTGATTCGGCCCGTAAAATTGCAGCATCTAATAGTCCACCTTCCGATTTGTTGGTTTGAAGTGGAACACCAAAATCAAATCTAGAAATCAAGACAAGGCATATGGGTAGATGGACATAAAGTGTCCAAGTCCTTACTAATAGTATTAATTTGCTGAACATTAATTGGTCACAAATAGGCAGCACCAAGTCAACTGTGAAGTCGTTGACCAGACCCCCAAGTCATGAGTCAATCACGACCGCCCACTTGTTCTAATGTGGTCCTCAGTACTTGCCCTCAACAAATCCAAATCATGGGTCCAACTTTTTTCTGATAAAATATATATATATATGTACCCAAAACGTACGCACAAACAAGATCCGCACGATTTCGCAGCCGGAGGCTCTTTGGGCCATACATTTTCAGTTACAGATTCACCATCCATATCCAATTACCCTTATCTTTGATGTTATGATATCATTTAGATAACTCATATTTTTCACATTTAGTTACTATCTTTAATTATTTTTTTTATGTATACGTCTTATGTTAGATTGTGACAATGTTTTTTTATATATATCTGAAATGATTGTAAATAGTTGACTAATTTTATTTTAGGAAAGTTTATGTTCATCACTCCATTACTTGAATCTTGTCTAGGCACATACAAGTGATGGTTCATGATCCTCACGTCTCTCTCATCTTTCCCTTGCATCTCTTCTTTCTTTAAAGGTCCTTTTCACGACAATAGCAAACGAGGGAACATAAGAAATTAGGCTATGTGACGGGTCGCTAGGTCAATGGAAGATTGAATTGAACATGGAAAGATTATAGAAGATTAGTTTGATCGAAGAAAATGGAGGGAATATATATATAGAGAGAGAGTGTGTGTGTGTGTTGAGTCGTCTATTACGTCCTAAATATTATGACAGTTTATTTAAAGAAAATGAGTTATTTAAAATTTTGATATGGAATATAAATTATGAATACTAATAACATTAATAGATTGTGACTTTTATATCAGTTGAGCTACATAATATAGGTAGCTCTCTCCTTTTAACCTATAAATCACACATTATATTGTCAACAGAAAAACTCAAACTCGGAACTTCAAAGAGAATCCAAAACGCTTAAATCGCTTGAGAGATTAAAAAACATTATGTTTACAAGTATATAAGACGCTTCACATGTAAGTTCATGGACAATCCTAGTGTCATATACAAAATATTATAATTCAATAATTTAGACATATTCATATTTATCAATAAATAAATAAATAATGTGACATTTGCCATATCTAAGTCTCCCATCATATTTTGTACCTCAAAAATTGTTACAACTTTTGGAGCATTTAATACTTTTCTAACAATGATGTAACTTGACGTAAGTTCAAGATAATTATTTCACAAAAATGTAAAAGTAATTTGTACATATAAGATAGTACGTGTATTTTTATTTTGAAGTTGAAAAATCGTTTCAATCTATCAAAGATTCTCTTGTTAGTAAAATTAATCTATAATTTATCAAAATCATCTCAATTTTCAACCCAATAAATGATTTGAATGTTTTCCATATAAAGAAAGAAAAATATATGAGCTAATGAATATTGACATTTATTCAAATTTAAAGTTTCCTGAAACTAAGAAAAAAAAAATAGCTGTCGTCCAAAGCATAGAAGCACAATAGCCATCCACTAATTACCATTTATTTTAAACACACTAATTACTATATTATTAAGACTTAAATGAATCTAACAAAAAGAACTTCAGGAAATTGGAAAATAAAAATAGAGAATTGTAATTTTCTTTGTTTATACATATATTACAATTACAATTTTGCTCTACTTTACCAATATAATTTAGTAAATTTACTATGTAAGTATATAGCACACATCCAAAGCCTAAAATCTACCTGTAAGAGTGGGTCTGGTAGGTGGGAACTTGATTATTACAATTGATTCTAGGAAAAATAATTCTACAAAATGAAAATTCAAACCAATCATGTACCTATAATTAATTGAAGCTACAAAACAAGTCAACACAGACAAATTCATGGATCCCACATTTTTTTTCTTTCCCATTCAAGTCAATTTTATGGTCTCCAGGAAATTCTTCTTCTTGGACTCGCAAGATGAAGCGTATTTGAGAAAGGTAGCAAAATCTGTATCCTTGTAATGCCTCGGATTCGCTTCATTTATCAATGTCGGACAGGGCTTGATCGGGGCATCGAAGGAAAGGCTGTGCAATGAAGCTACCGAAATGCGGTTCTTAGCTGAATTCACCAAAACTCTATGCAACACACTCTTGTATTTTCCGTTACTAAATATCTGATAATTCAAAAACAAAAACATCTCGGTATGATTACGAAAAGATAGTTAAGTACGCGAGATTAATATATATCTTCTTATACAATAATTAAGACTTTACCTCGAGATGATCACCGACATTGACTACAAAGCTATTGGCAATAGGCTCTATCGTGACCCATTTTTGCTTATGCTGTATCTGTAGACCCTCCACTTCATCCTGAAGCACAAGGGTTAGGAACCCGTAATCGGAGTGAGGAGGCATGCCTAGGGTTAGGTCGGGTTCCGGACAAGGCGGGTAACAATTCACAACCATTAACTGGCTTCCATCTTCGAATTTACTTAAAATGTCACGTGCTTGTGTCGATTCTTCGCGTTCACCGTCGTTATTGTCATCGTCACAAATTCCCAAGGACTCCAAGATTGCTTCCATTAGCATCAGAAACAAGTTTTTGGTTTCTGTTGCGTAGGTAGCCGCCAATCCTCTAAATTTTGACCAACAAATTAGAACATAACATAACAAAAGTAAACTACTTTTTAAAACTCTTGAGCCTAAAAAAACTGCCCACTTGGTTTGAGAGAGACCCATTTGGCCAGATTCTGATTTCGTACGCGTTTTTTAGAAAACAAAATTGAGGTCACTTTCTGGTATAAATTAAGTACCTGAAGTCCACCGGAGAAGAAGGCCAGTGAGGAAGGACATCGGAGATGGGATGGCACATGAGTTTCAAGAAGTCTCTCCAGCAAAACACATTATCTTTAGTCTGGTTAAAGCTTGTTCCGTACCGGACCGTCGAGTACATGTCCGAAGACATGTACTTAGCTCTCTCCTCGAACGGGAGCTCGAAAAACCTCCGGCTCACGTCGATCATGCTGTTTATAGCCTCACAATCAATGCCATGATTCACAAGCTGCATATACATTAACACAAAAAACATCAATTTTTGAACCGACAACGTTGTTGAAGAAATGATGTCACGAAGACTCATAAGGCTCGAACATGCGACTTCAGGAAAACCTACCTGAAAAAAGCCGTGTTCTTGGCAAGCTGTAGCGAGTTTCTTGATTACGATACGCCGGTTCGGACCTTGCATTTCGGAGAAGTCAATTATGGGCAGCACCAAATTAGCCTTGGCCTTAGCCACAGCCGCCGCATTTGGGTCTTGGTTGGGCCGTTCGGTGACCGGAAGTATGTACTTGTTGGGGAGTCTTGAAATGCCGTTTTCGAAGAGATGCTTTACTCCTTTGTGGTAGTGGCTCTCCGGGAGCTCGAAGGTGTCCTCCGGTTTGGTGTCGCCGCCGGTAACCGCCATTGCCGGAGACATAAAATGTGTAGGTTATTAGGGTTACAAGTGGTGAGTATATTAATATGAGGAGCCTGTTTTGTGAGAGCTTGAGAAATGTTTGGGAATTGAGGATATATATATATAGTAAAGTGATTGTTGGGTTTGAAACAGTAGCAGCAAGTTACCAAGAAACCAGCTTTGGGTTTTTATTTTGAATCTAATTCTTGGATTTCCATATTAACAAAAGGCCGTTGACTATTTGCCAGTCAGACCACGAGAGTTGGTTTTGGCACAGGAACAAAATTCCCTCCTATCACTTGTATCTAATAATAATAATAATACTATAATATTATACGGACAAAATGAAATATGAGTCAAGATTTTTTTGGATTAGCCTAAGCCAAAACAATGAGGTGATGACATCTTAATTAGTTTCACCCATACCCACCCAAGTGAATTAGTGGGAGCGGAGCGATCCGCCCGAATCCAAGTATTTTAATGAGGTGTCATCACCTCATTAGTGGCTTAGCCTAAGCCAAAAATTAATTGGCTTAGGCTCCCATTTCCCTATTATATGTTAGTTTGCCAATTTTAAATTGTTTGGTGCTTCGGTTCATTGATAAAATTATTTATAATCTCAATTTCTCATTTTTTTTATATAGATAGGTGCCGAAATCCTATCTTGCGACGGCTTAAAAAACATTTTCAAGACATATATAGACAAGCTCGAATAAGGAAATAGTGTTTAGGAATGAGACTTTGCCTCTTAACCCTATCCTAGAGCTTTTGGCACCATATTGCACTAAAAGTGGTCTCTTACACCACCACCACCAAGAATGAGTTGAGTGGAGATCGATCATGAGACATCTTCTCACTCACACAACTGGAATAACCAACTGCGCCCTCAATTTCTCAATTAACTAGATTTACAAAAGTTAATTGGACAAAGGTACTTGGAGTGTTATTTTCTAGATGTTTGAGCTTAACAAATTTAATGAGTTTTAACATATTTATCTCTTGAATAAAATAATTGTTAATGCATGATATGTATTTTATTTTTATTTTTATTTTTTATGTGCATTTCTTTTGACTCGGATAATTTTAGTAGATTAAAAGTGTGTTATCGTCTTATTTGCGTGTCAAAATGTTGAGAAGTAAAATTTAGATCCTTGAAGTTTAGGTCTACATAATCTAACTCCCCCGTTATCGAGCTCTTTTTTTTTTATCTAGCTCTCCAAAGTTAGGGTTTTGGGGTTTGAGTCCTCCAATTGTGGCCTATTTGGCAGCTATGAATGATGTGAATTTGTTATTTGTAAGATGGACTCTAGGGCGAAGGGCGTGACATGCGAACAAAAAGTGGAAAACGTGTGCAAGTCCACATTTTACTCAAGTAGCGATCATGTATATATAAGGTTGAGGTCACTTGAGTGAAAGAACGAGTATCATTCGATCATCAAAGAATTAGGTAACTGAACCAAGGAAACAACATTGAAAAGCAGGTCATGGCATAAGTGCAAGAGAAAGAGAATCCAACACTCCTGTGGTTTTTTTTTTTTTTTTATGCTACCTACCAAATAGAATGAATAGTTTAGGTGTTATCAATGTCAACTTTAAATAACTCTATAAAGATCTCTCGTAAACCTGAATTCAACATATGGCTCCTCCTCCGCGCCGTTAGAACCCTAACTTCCAGCAGCGCAGCCTGAACCCTAACTTCCAGCAGCGCAGCCTGAACCCTAACTCCCAGCAGCGTCGTCTTTCTTCCTCCTCCCGGCGCCGCAACCCCAGATCTGGTTCCTCAGCCGCTCATCTCGCCGATAAGTTTACCCTATACGTCGGTAACCTCCCACCTTCCAACACCGTTGATTGGTTGAGGACTATATTCGGTAAGCATGCTACGATCACTCACTGCCATATACCCCGCAACCCTAACGGGTTTGGGTGTATTTTCGGATTCGTCTCCTTCGAATCATCTGCCGAGGCAGATAGGGTTCTTCACATATTGGATGGCACGTCTTTGCTTGATTATCGTCTTTTTGTTAAATGGGCAAAGCGATCAGCTCCTCGACCCTCCAGCCAGCCCCGACGTGACAAGATATCAATAGTGTCTGTCATCCCCCCAAACCGCAGAATGTGGTTGCGTCTCACGCAAGCAATGCTCTCGTCTCTAGACCTCTACAGCCTTCCCCCTCCCCTCTTCTTACCCCGACCCTGTGACCCTAGGTTTCTCCACTCGATCGGTCACTAACAAGATTCGTTGGAGCATTCTCGCCATTGCTCGCACCCCGCTCTCTGGACATTCTCTTTATGACTCCATTGTAGTTGACAATTCATTGGGCGTCTCGGTACATGAATTGGGAAATCAGCTCTTTGTAATCTCATTCGCGGATGAGTGCGTTTTTCAGGAAATGAAAGACACAGACTGTTCATGGTTATCGCAATGGTTCACTTTCTTTGTAGACTGGAATAATTTTAAGAGACAGGGAGGTCGTTTCGGTTGGTTGAATTTGAAGGGCATTCCTCTTCACTCTTGGCATCATAATAGAGTTCGTAATATTGTCAAATCCCATGGTGAGCTTATTTTCGTCCACCCAGCCTTTGAGTCGGGTTCCGTCTTCAATCGTGTTCTAGTTCTTGCCCACCTTGACTCATTGTATGCAATCTCTAAGTCTTCACTGTGAAGGTTGAGAAGAAGGTTTTTAAAATTACCTTAACTGAATGCTCTCCCGCTGATCTCCTCCCATTTTCGGCCTTCAAAAGTAAGGCTCCTCCGGCTGAAAACACACCTGATTCGCCGGGAAGTTCGTCATCGGGCTCGCATCGCCATGACAATTTTGAACTTTCATATCCAAATTTGGATCCGGATCCAGTTGGATCCACAAACCAACTTAGTGATCCAGCTTTGTAAGGCCTATCGGGTCAGAATCCGGATTCGCACCCTAACCCAAATCAACATAATCAGCAAGCTGATCGTTCTGTTTCTCATGTCACTAGGAAGCCTGTAAACCCTAGTCACAAGGAGCTCCTCTCCTACTTGGTTCCGTTTCACTCATTTCGGCCACGTTCAACTATAGTGAAGCCTTCGGCACCTCTCAATCTACCAAAGAGGCTTTTTGTGCATGACCGAGCCATATCTCCATGCAGACTCGGACCTTCGTCGCCACCACCCAGCAAAGCTGCTCATGCTCCGTTGTCCCCGTCGCACTCCGCCTCTCTTATGCTTGATGTGTGCAAGGACTTAGGTGGTAAGTTTAAGGGTTCGGATCTTGACACTATTGAACAACTTCGAGCTCTCAAAGTTGCTTCTACTCGTCACTAGTCCCTTTTGGTTGTGCCAGTCCCGATCATGAGCCTTCTTTCGTGGAATGTACGGGGCGCTTCGGCACATCATGAAAAGGACCGAATTCGGTCCCTTATCAAGGTTACGAAATCGAAAATTATATTCATTCAGGAAAGTAAAATCCAGCAACTATCAAACTTTGCAGCAAAATCTTTTTGGCTTTTACAAACCATGCAGTTTCGGTTCTCACCGTCTCAAGGCCGCTCGGAGGTCTTATATCGTTTTGGGATTTTGAGGTTTTTGCTTTGGATCATGCTCTAAGATTCAATGCTTTGGATGGCTCGCGGCTTTAAGTTGCGTCCCTTGCTCTTCTTTTTTTCCCGCCGGGGGACTTTTCCTGCGGTCGCATTGCTCACATGCCGGCTTTGTGACTCCGCTGTTGATGGCTCGCACCTACTGTTATGGTGCCCATGGACACTCCAAATTTGGTACGGTGTTCTTGCCTGGTGTCGTTTTTAATCACAGGTCCCAAATTGTGTAAAAATTATGGGACTCTTTATGCCTTATCACCTTATGGCATGTGTGGCTGGCACGTAATGAGCTCGTTTTTTATCACAACTTCCCGAGCATTTCCGGCACTATACTCCGCATTAAGATTTTCGTTTACTCTTTAATTCGGACTTTTGATAGTTCATTTTGTTTTACTTTCCCTTTCTCTCTATGGATCTCGAACCCGACAGCTTGTTTGTCTTGAGGGTCGGGATTGCATTTTACTTGTACTTTTATTTTTTTGTCTTTCGGCTATATAAATAAAAGATACCGTTTGTCTATAAAATAAAATTAAAAAAAAAAAGAAAAAAAGAAAAAAGAGAATCCAACAAACAGCAAAACATTGGATAATCAATCCAAATTTGTGACACAAACTAAAGACCAAAGCCGCAACATGGATGTAACGCGACATCGAGGCTAAGTGGAACATTAATTCAATGACCAAGACATTTAATAATTATGTCACTTTTAAATGAAAAAAAAGTATACTTATTAATTTTAAGACACATATAAAATATATTAATTAATATATTGTTGAATTTTCATATAATTAGGTGATAAGATGTTACACTACTCACAATGTGTCTATGTCTATAAAACAAACTTCATCGTGCTTAGCTTAAACAAAAGCAGAGGCTCATTATGAAATTGAAAGAACAACTCCTTTTAATCTATATATTAGGAAAAATTACAAGTACGTACCCTAAAGTATGCACCTTTTGCACATATTTATTCTAAAGTATAGTTTGTTACTTTTGAATGCTCTAAAATATGTCACAAAACTATCTGTCCACTATTCCATCCAAATCGTACTAAAATGACCAAAATACCATTCAACATAAAAATTTAAAGATTGTCAAACAGACCCTTAGCTTGAAATTAAAAAAAAAAAATTGCAGAGACGCCTCGTCTGATCGCCGGCGGTCGTTCTCGTTCTGCTCTGTTCTTCCATCTCCGCGCCGGCAAGCCCAACACCAAACAACGACCGGAGCTCCGGAGACGACGGCGTAGCAGCGGCGAGGGCGTAGCGGTGGTGAGACGAAGCCTTGATTAGCTCCTTACGCTCCCGGCAGAGCTTGACAAGCGGCAAGTCGTCGACCTTGGAACCTCCACAGCCCATGTCCCCAATTCCCAAAACCCTAGATCAGTGGAAAATGGCGGTAGCCGAGAGGTCATGGCTCACACGCCTGCTCGCACAAGAACGGAACAAAAGCAGTGTAAGCATTGTCACCACAACAAAGTTTCCTAGATCCAAAAGACGATCTCGAAAGCCATTATCAGAGACCCAGAAAAAGAGCAAGTGGGGTGGTGGGCATTGAAGAAAAACCCTAATAGAGCAGAGCAGAGCACGGAAACAGAGCATACACAGAAAATTATAGAAAAAAATGCAGAATCCATATAAGGAAAGGAAATAAATGAAAGGGGAAATAGGGGGGCGAAATCAGACCGTTGAAAAGGGAGGAGAGAAGCGAGGACCGTCCATGGGAGGAGGTGGGGGAGGGGGGGACAAGAGACAGAGGATCGTGGAGATTGGTGAATCTGAGATATGGGTTTTTGTAATTAAATCAGAGCAGTGAAGCAGAGTGTAGCAATATTAAAGAATAGGGTAGGGGAGAGAGAGAAGAGAATAAAGAAACAATAAGAAATGGACATGGAGATGTGTGAATTTGTGTTTGATTCCGATCAGAGATGGTGTTGTTGGACTTGGAGGAGGAGGTGGAGAAGAAGATGAAGAAGAAGAAAGAGAAGGGTCGTGGAACCCGCCATTGGTAACGGACGCTGTCATTTTTGCGATTTGCAGCCTTACTAATTTCTCTCCCCTCTGTCCTTTTCTCCTTAAAGTCTATTTTTCACCCCCCACATGCAATTGCTCTATTATCCTCTCTTCACTATACAAATTAGAATCACTTCTTCCAATGTATTCTAAAGATCTTGGACGAATTAAAATACATCAAGTGTATAATATGTCGTATAGAATGGGCGAGCGACAAAAATCAACATATATATATATATATATATGTTACACTTAGTGAAGTAGAATTAGGAGTTG
>JAYMTA010000341.1:0-30874 GCA_036897625.1 Pelargonium cotyledonis | reverse complement strand
CCCGCCCTCCTCTCCGATTTCATCCAATAAGAAAACAAGTACCACACAAGCACAAGGAAGAGTAACGAGCATGCTCATGGAGACCACTGCCTTATGATCAAAAGCAGCCAGACCCACTTTCATCACCATAAAAGCTATACGAATCTCCATCATCAAAGGAACAACAGCACAAAACCCTAACCCTAGGAAAACTCTCAGAGGAGAGGAATACCGTTGATTACTACTATTAAGTAATTAATACAAACTCTTAGTTTCATATACAATCCTGATTGAAAATTGAACAAGTGAATTTCTTTGATTTTAATTCGATTCATTGTCAAAATTTATAACCACTATTACTTCTCTTTATATTATTCAAAATTTCGTTGCATCAAAATATCTAGATGTTTAATAAAAAAACTCGTGGGTTATCTCTCTGCTGAGATTACAACCTAGGGTTTTTATGTTGGAGACTAGAGTTTGTGTCTTTGTGTCGACAAAGATTTCGGTAAGGAGGAGTGATTGGGGCTCCGTGAAGGCTGATCGGCGAGCAGAGTAATGGTGTTTGGGACAGAGGTTTGCGGCAGTGTATATTGTCTCCTTCCAACGTCAATGGCTTCGAGCAATCCAGGGCAAGGAGGTGGTAATATTTCTGAATTTTGTTTGTAGTAGCTCAATTTAGTTTGGTTTGTAGTAGCTCAATTTAGTTTGGTTTTATTTCTGAATTCTGTTAGTTTGGTTGTTTAGTTCTCTCATAGTGTATCGGTGTTAATCTCTATGAAATAATATTTATTATTTCTGTTCAAATAAAAAAAATATCTAAATGTTTCATTTTTTCATCCTTTCAAATTCTTGAATTGCATTTTGATACTGTAGGTGAAAATTTATGTTAAAAAATGTTTAAACTCGATATCTTTTTGTTGAAACAATCGAAACTAAACACGATATTTTTTGTATATATTTTGTTTCAATCAATCAATGATGTTCAATAGAATAGGTGATGCCAATTTTTTTAGGCAGCCTAATTAAATTCTATGGGTTTTGGAATTTTCCTAGTCTCCAAACAGAAACATCTCTATAACCCCAGTGCACCATCTCTCAATCAAAATCAAATTCAGAGAAAGCCCCCAATAAAACTTAAGAACCACCATCAATGTCCATTTCCTAAAGGAGGATAAAAAAAGAGCTAGTACCTTGTCACCATCATCATAATCCAAAATACTTTAATGAGTAGTATATTGTTACTTACAAGGATTGATATATGTATCTACGGTCTAATTTCAGCTGCACGTAATACGTAAAAATTTAAAAAGTATGTCGGTGAAATTGGTGTAAGATCGAATTACTTGTGATATTACCATTTAAAGCTCTCGTATTGAGTTCCAGCTCAATGTTTAATAAGCCGGATCAAAGGTTTTGATCGACTGATTAATTTGAACCATCTGGTTGGTCGGATCACTCAATGACAAGTTAAAGACAAAAAAATGATAAGTCAAACTCAAATCTAACTAATTTTTACCGGTCTTCACCGTGTTTGATGCAAACCTGAACAAAACTAGCGACGATAGGTAAAACCCAAGTATGACCTGGTCCAACTTTTACTTCTCTTGGTTGCCACGTCACTGTATAACTAAGCTTATTGAACCGATTAAACCAATGACTCAATCAACAAACCAACTCAACCCAGTCGAATTTTAAAAGCACTGTTCAAAATAAGTTCCCTTTCCTAGGAGCATTTTGTTTGGCAGAATTCACCATTTCAATACAAAGCATTGAAACAGAGTTTCTTTACATTTTTCAATAGAGATCTTGACACTATTCATCACATCCTCAGTCATTTCCCACGCAACAGAAAATAAAGTACATCAAATAGCTGAAGACTGATCATAACTAGTGTTCTTCCAAGAGACCTAATTCTAGTTTCATATTCAGAAGTTCATGAACAAGAACCTGAGAGTTGAAGCAGTAACAACTCATACCTTACAGAAACCTGCAGAGGATCATGGCATTACATCCCAACATTTTTTTGTAAAAAAAGCAGAGAAATATAACCTTTTTGGCATTTTTGCCTCTGGCTCGATAAAGTTGAAGTTTCCTCAGTTGTCAGCATGACTTCCTTTCTTGGTGCCGCTCACGCAGGCCCAACCATCAGTCTCGGACACTGATACGCCTTCCAGGAGCTGTGAATACCGATCTATAATATATGGAAGCTGCACCAAAACCATGAACAAATGAAGTCAGAGGCCTAAGGACTCGTCTCTGGGAGTCTTTCTTTGTGGTCACCAAGTTGAATTTTACAAAACTTATCAAGATTCGTAATATTAGAAAGGGTAGAATGTTTCTGTACTTCCTAGACTATAATTTCTTCTAGATTTAGTCCTCATCCTGATTTTTTTTTTTAAAACCTGAACCGAACAAAATACATTTAAATATTCAGAACCGGAATTTGCCTAATTTTTGGTACTAGCTTTCGCCATTGAAGAACAATCAATATAGTTAGAGAGGTACCTGCTCGGATAAGATACCAGAGACGCCAACAACTGCACCGGGTTTGGCATAAGAAACAATATGATCCGCCAAATCAAGCAAAGGATTCAAAAGAATATTTGCAATGACCACATCATACTTGTCTTTGTCAGAGACCATATGTGTTCCTTGTGTGCTCTGCTCTAGACCTTTTCTTCTGTTTTCATCCATGGAAGAAACTATATTTTCGCTCAGCACAAGGTGTAGTGGCAATTTTCCATGTTCTATGTTGTTGAGAGTGGCATTCTGACGTGCAGATTCAATTGCTCGAGGGTCAATATCGATTCCAACTGATAACACAGCCCCGAACTGCATTCTCAAACACAAGAACAAAGTATGATTATATGAGAAACTATTACAACTCAGCGACTACTAATGAGAAAAAACAGCAAAATATTGTATTCAGAAAATTTCCATTTGACAATGTTGTACAAATTGGATCCAGTTTGGTAAATTCTGAATGCAGTATTATCAAGAAGTTTCTTTAATAGGTCTCTGTATCGGGTTTTTCCAAGAGGCAGGAGCTATCTGTTTATCAGGAACTACTTGATAAAACATATTCAATCATTTATAATAAATTAATAATTCGTAACTCCTTCCTTTCAATACCATTATACAAGAGACCCTCCTTCATTATCTCATAAAAGAACAAGAACTTCACCGGTTGAAAAATATGAGCATTGTTAGTAGGATTTGACTTGCACCTTTATACGTTGATTATTCTTTTATACTTTACACTCCACATCACATGCGAGCCTCACTTCTCTTTTTATTGTGGATTAGACACGTCAGATGTACACAATCGGGGATACTTCAAAAATATCTTTGAACAACTTTCAGTACATCCTTTATAAAGTAATGAATCTATTTTACAAGGGAGGCAAATCATATGACATTGCAATCTGACCAAAAATTCACATAATAGTAGTATAAACATAGAACTCATTAAGGGAACGGTCAGATATGTTCAATGGGATAATATAAGATCAACAACTTTTGCAGCAAAATTAGTCGACAGATTTGTGATGGATTGAGGTTCTTAAGTTCTGTTATAAAGTTTTGAATACCTTGAGTGCAGCGATTGCGAGAATTCCAGAACCAGTGCCATAGTCTAGGAAAAGTTCTCCTCCTTTAATCAAGCCATGAAACAATGATATGCACAACTTTGTAGTAGGGTGTTCCCCAGTTCCAAACGCCAATCCAGGATTGAGAATTATATTAGTTGCTTGAAGATCCTGCATGCAAGAGAGAAGTGAACATGATCTTCTTTGTACACCAAAATTAGAATAATAGGCACAGAGCCATAAAATTGTAAGAATTGATAATGTAAATGTTTTAATATGTATCGATAATAAGTAGAGAACCTACAAAAGATAATGTTGTTTTCTACAAAGCTATTTCTTTTTTCAAAACGTACAAAAAAGATTGGAAAGAAGAAAAAAAGAAAAGAAAATTTGATCATACTGGGGGATGAGTCCATTCAGGTACAATCCAAAGTCCTTCAATAACTTCAACTGGACGAAATGATTCCTGTAACAGGTGAAAACAAAATTTAATAAGGATACGAATAACCAAAAAATCATAATCCAAACATGAACAGTGAGAATCTCATTCTCATTCCCATGACAAAAATTCTTACACAAACGCTATCTGAGAATATATAAGCATAGCTCATCAAAAAGCTTACCTGAGTTTGCTGTATCCATTCATTTTGATCACCCATTTTAACTTCATAACTAGGTGTCTCCATTAAGCCTATTGAATCAGCAGCACGTGAAATGCATCCATCAACATCTTCACAATCGGCATATATAGAATTAATGCAAATCTGCAGGAAGACTTACTTTTTAGAAGAATGTTAACACAATCAACTCCTTTTCATATCCAGAGTTTCCTTATTACCATATATTTTCGGTTACTAAATTAATTAGAGTTAAACGAGGAATAATACTTTGATGTTTGCACGTTTTCCACATAACTATCCTCACAAATATGGGTATTTATCCCAATGTTGAACTTCCTTATTACCACATCGTAAATGACTCACATAAAGGGCCTTATGCCAGTGAGTCATTTCATCACACTTTTCAACTTTTGTGAACTTGTCCGTATCACATAGGGACCTTTATAAGTACTTATCCACACTTGTGTCCGTGTGTGAGTAATTTCATCAAACACTTTAAATTTTGTGAACTTATCCGCATCACATAGGGCCCTTTATAGGTATTTATCCACACTTGTGTGTGTGTTCCAAACAAGAAAAGAATATAGAATCTGAAGTTCAAGACACGACTACAGAACAAAAGCAGGAACTAAATGGTGCTCGATAGAAATACCTATTGTTCTTGCTCTATATACTTTTGTATAGCGTTTGGATTATTATTATTATTTTTTTTCAGGAATGGATATGATATTTTCATGTTTGGAGTCAGATTTTTAGGTCATGAAAGTGGCCTATGGAATTCTCGATTCCCATTCCCATTCCAAGTTTTTTTAACCAAATGCTACCTTAGTTTATGCTTTACGTTTTTGCTATAGACATTGTACAAATATCCTATAAACTGACATCATCTTGTCACATCATATCCACATAAAAAAAAAATGTTTCACCTAAGTAGTCTGTATTCACATCATAAGTAGGGAATTGAAGAAAGATGAGTTCACAGTTATCTATCTCGCATGATTTCCAGATACGGTTACTAAAAATACATCAATGACCAGAAGGCAGAAAGAGAAAAAGAAGAAGAATGGAACAGATTCACAGAACAAGAAATCAAAAGTAAATGACATAAATTACAGAACTAACAATAATTTCACAGAGAGTCCACCTCATCAGAAGTCTGATCTCCATCTTCTTCATCGACACTGGTGGAACTTGCACCAAAGGATAAAAGTGCTTCTGAAAGTGTATCCTTAAAAAAAATTTAAAAAATTAAACTAGTCCAACCTTTTTGGCCTTGAAATAAAAAAAAAAAAACAGTAAGGTAGCTTTTGTATTAAAGAATTAGGAATGTGAATGAGATTCTTATTCTAGAGCCATTTTAATGACCAAAAAATCTTAATACAAACACGAATTATGAGAATATCATTCTCATTCATGAAAAAAAAGTTATAATCCAAAAGCTACCTTAATCTTTTAGACCAACTACATAGGATAACCTCAAAGAAAAAAAAAGGTTATCGAATCCTATAAAATATAAATTCCCAGAAAAGCCAAATCCAAATTCGAACAAAAACATATATTCAAACACTGAAATGAAGAGCAAATGAACAAAAGCACAACTTTTTAAGAAGATGAAACAAAACCCAGATGAGAAAAGTTGAAGAGAAGCTCACAACAATGTCTCTTGGACACCGAATTTGGACTGAGAGGTAAGGCTCCGTGGCGTAAGCATCTGGAGGCGGCGGTGGAGAAGTAGTGTGAGGAGCAGAAGAAGTGGAAATGGTTGCGAGAACCGAAGAGGGTCTGCGCGGGTTTCTAGCATGGAGATTTGTGAAGGAAGTAGTGGAGAATTTGGCGGGAGGAGGTGGGTTAATGTGACGGCAAGAGAGTGCGGAGAGGCGAGAACAGAGTGTGCACGAAAGGTGTTTGATGAAATGACTCATTGTCAAAACAAAAAAATTCCCTCTTTTTTCCACAAACTCTGATGCAGTAGTTGATGACTGAAAAGTGATAAAATGCACATAGAGTGAAGTTGACTGAGGTTTCATCTAGGTTTACCAACTGTAGGTCCACTGTGAAATTAGAAAAATCGAGAGTGAAAATGTGTATATCTAAAACTAAGGTTGACTCATATCACATATAAGGTCTTCTGACTATATGTCGATCGTGAACTAGAACGGTTAAAACATGTATATCTTCTCTAGGCCCACCGTTCCATATTTGTTATTGGTTAACAATATCAAAATACATATCAATCTCAACGCTGACTTCGAGTTATGTTAGAAGTCAAACATTGCAAAATCATAGGTAAATCAATGAAAACGGATCCATCGATTGATTTTCTTTTAATTTCATACTCTTGATCAACCGAAATGAGTTATATCAAATTAGACAATTTAATTTTCAATTCAATTTCTCATCGAGCGAATGCAAGTAAAAAACAGTCAATTAACTTGTATGGAAAAGATCGCCTTGATATCAACTCCTTGTGTCCCAAAATAAGCGAAGATCCCAATTTTTGTAGTATACCAATCTTACCAATTGAAAGTAACAGATGTTGCAGAAAGAAGAATATAATGATCATAATATGTAAAAAAAAATACAGTTTCTTACAATGAAATGTACATTGAATCAGAATTGAATGCAAAAACAAGAAACACACTACAAAATATGATGCAATCACCATTTCTATCCATTCTGTTACGCCGGGTTGAGATCCCGCGATGCTTGTCCTTGCCATCTGCGCATGTTTATACCAAAGACATACTCGATGTTATTGTGTGAAACCATTAAACATTCCAATATCAGAAACGCAATATCAGTTTTTGTGGTGCAAATGCATGATAGGCATGCTATCTAGAGCGGGCAGTTCGTATCGTAACACGACACGAAATTAGTGTGTCCACGCTCACATGATATGTAACCATGTTGTGTTCGTGTTGGACCTCCGAAACACGCACATACGATTAATTGGTCGTGTTTTGACACGCTTAAGGGTATAATTGTAAATTATTCCATAACATGCACGATTTCTGAATTCACTAGACAAAATGCAATACCAGTCACTTGACTAACCTTGAGAGCAAGAACCTTGCAAGTGGACTTAAATTGGCGTTCAAGTGAAGTTCCTTATTTTGTTGCTTTTTCTTGTTATCGGCTTCTGCATTTGCATTTGATGTTTCTTCCGTAGTCTTGGCCTTGGCAAAAATTTGACCAGCCAGCTCCTGCAAGTCTTTTAACGAAGCTTCCTTCGTACTGCATGAGTTTCCTCTAATTAAAATCTAGACGCTAGTCGCTGAATTCAATAAACAAAGCAACATAGAAAATTTTTGAAAGATCTTTCTAACCTTCCCAATTGCTTAAGTAACTTGCTAACAAGAGCTTCACAAGATCCACGCTTCGTGCGCTCCATATTTATGAGTGAATTCACAAATGCTCGTGCAACCGATCCTTCTGCATCGTCACCAATGACCTACATATAAACACAAACAAAACCAAGTCCACAAGGCACATTGTCAACCCTCAACATGACATGAACACATCACCCCCGCACAAATTACCAATTCTAGGTGTTGGCCCCTTGTCCTAACTTCAATAGATGTTTCCTTGCCGATATATAAAAATGGTGGCAAGTGAAAAATGCTCCCACCATAGCTGGACTTTTATTCTCAAGGACTAAAAAACGATATTTTGCAACATATGAAATATTGGGCGATTAGATATAGTTGAATAGTGCGACAATTCAGTATCAATGCCTGAAGTTTCAAATTGAAATGCAAGTTAAGACAAAAAAAGAAGTAAAGTTGTGACCGCCACATCAGCTGATTACTATAACATACTATGAGTGTACTCACCTCTTTTAAGGAAGGAATGAGCAAAAGTGATAATGGTGCAGATGATGATGCTATGTTTGCATTTTCTTCTTCATCAACATATTCGCGTGAGTTTCTGTTGCAGATGTATTTCCCTTAAAATTGTATTTAACCAAACTACAAATATTTTTTTACACTAGAAACACTAGCAGCAAGTTGACCTATTTATGTACCTCGAAGAATCGGAGGTATTTGAAGCAGCATCTCGTCTTCTACTATCTGTCCGATCATAGCTTAACTTGCTAAATGCAGATCTCTCTCTAGCGTTTCCTTTCCTCATTCCTCCTTGAATTGCTGCCTTTGCCTTAATAAACAAATCAACCGGAATAGTTTAAAACAAAAAAGGAAATGCAGGGAATTTCATGTTTAAACAAATTATTTAAAAATACTTTTCAATCGTTCAAACATCAAGACTCATAAGTCATAATTGAAGAAACGCATATATATATATATATATATAGAGAGAGAGAGAGAGAGAGAGAGAGAGACTCAGACACACTTAAAATCAATTGGATCATTGGGATGTGTATGAGTGATGATTATACACACGCATATATCACAACAGAGTCAAAAGGATGATTTGCATAGAGTTTAAAAGTCCCCTAGGGGATGGCGCAATGGTCAAGAACACACATCTCCATGTGGGAGGTCGTGGGTTCAAATCCTATTGCGTCGGGTGGGGTGGGGTGGGGTTTAAAGGGGAGAGCTACCCCCTATTGTGTAGCTCAACTAGTTAGTTTAAAAAAAAAAAATAGAGTTTAAAAGCAGCAACAAATCGAAGGGAAAATAAAAACAGAAATAGAAATAAGAACCTCAGCAAGATTTGTAGCACTGTCTTCGAGTGAGGCACTTGAACTTCTCTCTTGAATTCCCAGTCTGGACTTTGGAGTTTGAGGAGAATCAGGATCATCCTGCTGGCCCCGGAAGACAACAGTACCACTGGTTGAAGCATCTTCTAACGAAGAATATGCACCACTGGACTGCACAACACAATTGAATCTTATCAAATGAATGACTTGCATATAGAAAGAATATAACAATTCCATACTTAATGTTCTTGTCACAACCATACCATAGTGCTTTGATCACGCACTGTCAATGAACTTGATCGTCCTGGAGAACGCAAAACAACAGTTCCTGACCCACTACCAAATAATTCATCCTGAAAATTAACCACTTCAACTTTTTCAGAAAAATGGGCACATAAGTTCTGCATTTATCATCATCGCAAAAGATAATCTTGGACTCTGCCGCAAAGGCACAAACTGCTTTATTTGCTCTACTTTAGTCAATTATAAGCTTTTGCTTATTTTTGACCACATAATCACTCCATATAACCATAAACTATTTCAATTGACATGAGTCAACCCAGTCAGACCAACTTCTAAAATAAACCCTGGTTCTACCCCACCCACCAAAGGCCAATCGGAAATGCCATTATTATTGGCACAAAGATGCACAACAGCCTTGGAGAAAATTGAGCTGATGTTGCACATTGGAGCAGAAAACAACTCCGGAAGATGTATTTAAAGCATATGTACAAATGCTAATAATAAATATAAAGGGAGATGGAGACTTGGAGTAACAGTCTTACATCGTCCTGAAAATTGTCTTGATGTCCATCGTGTTGTGAATTTTTAGCATCTCTTCCATATGAAAGTTCTGGTAATTCACGAAGCAAGGATCGAGATGAAGACAACCGTTGGGTGCTTCTCTCCGGACTTCTTTTCGTGGTAGCCTGAACTTCTGATTTCTTTTCTCTAGCCGGAGGTGGTCTTACTGCACTCTTAATAGTTCCTGTACTCTGTGTTCCGCTGATGCTGAAGTCCCAACCAGCATTTTTAAAGCTCTTTCCCTGGCTACTGCAGATGAGTACATGTCAGGATTTAAAACCGCTTAACAGGCAAGGAAATATATATTAGCCAACACCTTGAACCGACCTTGCTCGTACGGTTTCTTCAACTTTTCGGTCCCTCCTCACCTTGACGGTACCAGATCCCTCATCAAATGCATTAGTACCATATGTATCGCTTTCGTCGTCTTCCTTCAGTACAAATTTTGGGCGCTCTCTGTCAAAAGATATACATCAGTGCATCCAAATATCATAACAATCCAGGAACTAACACATGAAGCTGATGTTGTATAGTTGAACTCTCAAAGGCCTCACATCAATGTAACAATCATAGACCCACGTTTTCCTTGTATTAAGTAAGAGGAAGGAGGGCACCACACAATGGTCTGGACCGTCTAGTATATATCATTAATTGATTATGGCCAATAACACACCTTATTCTCTCCAATAGCCTTGGACTCTTCCTAGCAGTCCTTATGAAACGGTGCTTGAGAAGCTCCTTCGCACTTGGCCTCTGTGATCAAAGAGATTACATTAAGTGAAAAAGGAATCATTAAAATCCATCAACACGTGAATCTATGATAAACATAAGGCTGATTCTGTGGGGCTAATCTTATTGAATTTGAACACTAAGGACCGTGCTCGAGACTTTCCTAATAATTGTTGAAACTCAAAAGTGCAAAGTAAAACTCAAACATAACTTGTGAAAATATTCTCTCAATGATTTTCTCTCATATAAAACTGGTTACGTCTCTATTATAAAAACTGGTAAAAGGGAAATATATGAAAACAAATGCAATGATTTCTAAAGCAGGCTTCTTGGATGGCATAAGTACTAACCTCGGCAGGAGCTTTCTTTAAACACAGTGAAACAAATTCTTTCATGGGACGAGAAAAATGTTCATCCAGCTGCACAACAAAACGAGTGAGTTCATTTGAGCTACGAAAACCAAAGTTCCAGCAACAAAAGTAGCATGTAGGAAACTAAAAACCTGAGGTGGATTTTCTCGAGGTATGATGAAAAGAACTCTCATCGGGTGGAGGTCCGCCAGTGGAGGTTCCCCTTTTGCCATCTCAATTGCAGTTATCCCCAGAGACCATATATCGGCCTGCATCCAGCACAAGTATCAGTACAGTATCAATGGGGCCAAGAAAACAGCTGGGAAACAAAATTAAAATTCTGCCCATAAAAAAAATGATTCAAGAGAACTAGATTCAAAGGTTACCTTCTCATTGTATCCATCTGAATTTTGAATTACCTCTGGTGCCATCCAGAAGGGCGTTCCTACAAATGTCTGTCATCGGTAAACATATTAGTGCATCACCGAGTTATGCATGGAACTTATTTGTCGGTTTCATCACAAAGAGAAGTGGGGTGTCATAGTTGATGAAAAGAAAACAAAGACCCATTTCAGTAACCCAAGTCTCAAGAAATTTATTCACTCAGTTTCAAAATGATTGTCCACTTTCCTATTTTTGTAAGGTCAAAATTGGATTTTCCCCTTATACCCTCATGTGCTCTTGTTGTAACTTGTAACAAACTCAAAGAGTTCTAGCTAACTTATCTAAAGGATATTGTTGACAATTCATGCAAAACTGACTTGCCAAAAAGGAAAGCAGACACTTATTCTAGGACTGGGTTTGTGCTTCAACTGGCAGTGAAACAAAAGTGTATAAAAGTAATGCAAGTGAATGGTGATAATAATGTCCTAATACAGTAAGCAGAACACGCCAGGGTGTTATTATTGCATACAATGTTAGTTCAGAAAAAAAATAATTCTACATTCTTCTGCATGTCAAGTGCATGTGAGATATGTGATCTACATATAGCAAAAAAAAAGAGATCATTTTAAGCATGATAAAGACAATCAGCATCACAAAATGGAGGAATTATGACGCCATAAACAATAAGTTAGCTATTCAACAGCCACTTATGTAAATTGAAAATAACGGCTTTTCCAATGTATTACTGTGTTGGAAATATCTATAATCTATGCATGGAACTTTGTTGAGAGCTGCATAGTTAAGATCAGAACTGAGCAAATAAACCACACGACCACATGATGCAACATGAAGGCATTGAAGTTTGAACCATATTCTACTATAAAACTAATAAAAAAACGGTTTAAGAAATGAAGAAAAGTATAAATAAATCTAATTTGAACATGAATGAATACTTCAAGGATAGATTACCTTTCTCCTTGATATTGTTCTCGTCAATTGTGCAGAGACACCAAAATCTGCAACCTGTGACGAGGTCATACACATCATTTGTAACCAGAACTCCATATAGCATATTCATGCAGTGAGTGTCCTTCCACGTAGTGAACTCTCAACAAAGGTAATACAAGACAGCTATGAGCCAGTTAAAATATAAATAATATACCTTAACATCACCATTCTCAGACAGCAAAATGTTTGCCGCTGCAAAAATTTAGTGCAAAGGAAGTCAATACATGAAGATGGTTTACAATACTGGAAGCAAAATTCACCTACATATATTATCTTAAATCTGCAAAATAGGTAATAGACTACAAATAATTACAGCATATCGAACACGGCTTTGGCAAAGAAACTCTGCATTATCTCTTTGATAATGATATTCAAATATGCTGGAAAGAAGAATACCTTTAATATCTCTGTGAATTTTTCCTTCAGTATGTAAATATTCGATTGCATGAAGCAAATCACGTAAAATGCAACCAATTGATGTTTCATCCAGTGGTGGACCTGACTGTATCTGCAGAGCCACAATCTATGTTAACTTTCCTACAGAATTGTTCCCATGTGTTCCATAAGTTTATTGATGAAAAATACACACCATACATGTGATGTATTAAGCACAAAGAAATATGGAATGTCGCTAAGACTGTCGAAGTTGAAAGGTTTCCGAAAAGATTTTGTCAAATGACTGTATCATCTCCCAATTGTAACATGCAATGGGATCGCTCCTTTATTTGTTGAATGAAGGATATAGAAAACAGTATTATTTGAAAAGGAAGAAAATTCAAAGCTCTTAGAGAAAGAAAAATATATGTAAGAGCAAAAAACACAATAAAATGAAAGCCCGTATATCAAGATTTTATCAAAAATATCAATGGATAGAACTACATTGCTAGAATAGGCCCCTTACAAATATATTCACAACTTCAGTAAAATTTATACGGGAGCACTGATAGGCCTAATAAAAATTATAGCTAAATAATGTGGGGAAAAAGGCTAATAAAAAATAGAGGAAATATTATATGACCAATGGTGGGAACAAAAAGTGATATTGCAAATTAAATTTCCATTACTCCTCAAATTCTTGAAAGATGATGACTTTATACTTCCAAAAAATGAAATAGAAAAAACAAGTTAATGCATGTAACCTACTAGATCAGCAACAGAGCCACCAGCCATGTATTCCATTATTATCCACAGCTTGGTTTGGTGGAGATATGAGTCATAGTACTCGGTGATATATGGCGATCGACATTGCGATAAGACAGATATTTCCTGGATGAGAAATGAAACTAGATGAGTAACCTAATAACTAACTTATATAACTGGATATACTTGCTGATCGAGAACACACCTTCTGTATATCGTCAATTTCATCTTCTCTGCAAAAAGGACAGTGTTCGATGAGAGCTTTAGGATTAGGAGATATGAAGTGGATCAAACCAATAAGCAGGGTAGAGAAAGAGGCATGTCAATATGCACTAAAGAGCAAATTTACAGAACGCATATGGCATTAAATTATACAAAAAGCTGAAAATAAACTTATATAAGGCACTAGATACTCACGATTCTTCCAGATCAATTACTTTGATAGCAACTTCTTTATTCAGCTCTTTGTCAAACCTGCAAGCCAAGAAGCAGATCAAGAAGCACTTCAAAAGGCCAGCTTTGGTTCCCCAACTATTTAGCTCATTACGCAAACAATTATTGCTTTATTAAAGCAAAAACCATACTCTCAAACATGTAGCCATCAATAATGATTTAAACGACCGTGATTTATGCAACAGCTGTGTGTGTATCTTGGGCAATTAAAGAAAGGTATAAAAAAATTGGTACGGGCTGAACCTATTCGGTACAGTCCAGTTGGGTCCAAAATTCTGGTATGGACCCAATCATGCACACCCCTACTGCTAACTTATGAGGTTTGACTAAGATGATAGTCCTCAAACAATATAAGAATTCTAGTATACGGCATTCATCACGACAACATATTTAAAAATCCAGTAAAGGAAATCAACCCTACATAGATTCGTGACTTTACATCTGTGCACATACTCCAAAATTTATCTTTGACAGTCTTTACAGCCATGGTGTGTCTATGCACTTTGGGGTCACAAAGTAAAAAGCTCAACTGTACCTAAGGTATTGCCACTAAGCAAAATGGTGTAAGGAACTAACGAGTCAATCATTCATTCCTTAATATTCTGCCACAACTACAATCGACCAATGTGTGAGCTAGAGTAACTAGCGATAATAGCACTTACAAAGGCATAAGGAATACCTTAATTCTTCTATTACTTTTTAATCATATTGAAAGTACACTTGATTCTATATAGACTCCATAAGAAAGAAGCTCATCTTTTTGTATTATTTTGGGAGTAATATGGTGTCAGCAGAAGAAAGTAATACAGGCAGTGAACTATTAACCAAATTCACGTTTCAACAAAGCTCAGAACTCCGGACAACAAATGGATTTTGAAATGTTTACAATACCAGTGCAAGGCAAGCCATGGAAACAGTTTATCTCAATTACGAGCACATTACTATAAAATGCAATAGAATGAACGAATGAAAAATACAAAACAATTCAAAATAAAGACACTTACCCTTTATATACGTCCCCGAATGATCCTCTTCCAATGAGCTCCAATGAACTAAACCTACCATTAGACGCTTCTGCTATAGCTGCAGCATCGCCCATTGTGAAATGCTATATCCTACCCTCTCAACCACTTATTACACTAATCAGCAATGTTAAGCTAAAAGTCTCCTCATTTCACACATTCTCCAAACAGTTCCAATTCACATAACCGATATGGCCAAATCTGAAATAGAATTCACAAACACTACATAAATACACAAACTCTCCCACACAATACACACAGAAACATTTTAACAAAATTCCAAATTTGCCATCATTAAGATCTGAAAATTGAAAACACATTTTAAAAACCTGAAATTAAGATTTCTAAGGCAATGCAAGGAGTACTTAGACTCAAAGCAAACCAAATGAGTCTGTCCCATAAATCCAGTGAAGTGGGACACGCTAAAGTGACAACCCAGCAGCAGAATTCATTCCAGGAAGCCACAAATCACCATTGGTGACGAAGCAGTAAAAGCGAAACGACAACCCACAAGAGCCGTCGAACTGGGTTCTCCGAATTGTTCCCAATTCCGTGATGTTATCGATAAAAGCTGAGATTTTTATCACGTAGAGATTGAGATTTCCGGAAACAATTACCTGGGAATGTGATTGTGGAGAATTTAGGATGCGGATCTCTATCCGGGTCTCTCTATCTGAGCGTTCTCTCTCTACTGCTTTCAGAGAGAGACAGAGGCTTTGAGGTGCTTCCAGGGATCGACAGGGTGCGTTTGTTTGAGTTAATGGAGTTTTCTGAATTATTTTACTCTTTCTTATTCACTTTTAGTGTTCTTTGATTGGTTACTGCTAATTGGAAATTAGAATGTGAATTAACGGTTGAAAATTGGACTAAATGTTGAACCGGTTTTAGTCCTATTTATACAAACATTGGTAGCAACAAGCCAACAACAACAAAATCACAAGACTTTTAAATATCGTTTCCTTTATATCTCATTAGTGTGAGCAAAACAAATAAATAAATTAGATATTGGACGTAACGACTACATTTTTTTTATCGAAACGAAATCACTTTCATTTTATGGGAATAAGACATAAGAGGAGTACAAACAACCTTAGAAACTAGGAAAGAAACATCAAAACAAGGAGAGCCCCAGCCAACTAAGAACACAAAAGAAAACAACTAGAAACAAAGAAAACCATAGACCCCATTAGCCATGCGTCTCCAAGAAAGAAACCTCTGCAGCTGAGAAGGGGTCTCGGAGAAACCCTAGCCCCAACCGGGCACTAGAGACGACCCGGATCATTCATGATTCAAAAAGTCGACGACGTGCAATGATCCGGACCCCATGTCGCCAACTGCCTCCTGAGTTACTCTATTGGCCCCAGCAAGGGCGCCGAAGCCATGTCCTCTTCTATCCATCCCCCGACTCTGTCGCCGCCCGCCACCGAGTCCACATCGCCTGGCCCGTCGTTGACTGGAAAGCCACCGCCGTCGCCGATTGCGGAAGGCGCTACATAGGACCATCCTTCACCGCTCACGGGGAACATACCCCAACCTGCACGGCCTTCTCCCTTCATTGACCGTCGACTATACCTCCGCTCACCCATACGCCCACATACGCGAAACCCATCGAAAAAACAGTCGCACAAAACCCTAACCCTAGGGAACTCTCACTGGAGAGAAAGACCTCTTAGTTGATTCCTTGTGTTGCGCAGTTTAAGGTAAAACTTGACTGTTGGTTCATTTGTTAACTATGACTACATTTTAACTACATTATGTTTTTTTTTTTTTTTTTTTTTTTGGTAAACAAATGAAATCAGAAAAACTAGCTAGCCACCAGCCGAGAGAGAGCGACTCCTCTCTCATCTTCCCTCAACAGCTCCGCAACTCTCCGGGAACAGTCCAGAACAACTCCAACGCCTCCACCTGTTGACCCATAATGGCCAAAACATCTGCCACTCGATTTCTTTCTCTGAACACATGAGAGGCCACAACCTCCCAATCCCTCTCCAGCAACTCCCTAATATCCTCCAAAACGCCCTCAACCTGCCATGGAAGATCAGCATGCCGCACCACTGCATTCACCACGACAAGCGAGTCCATTTCAACATAACCCTTCCTCCATCCTTGCTCCCAAGCCAGCTCCAACCCGGCACGAAGACCACAACACTCAGCTTGAGTAACAGAACATGTCCCCAAAAACCCCGCAAAACCAAAAGACCAACGCCCCAACTCATCACGGAAAACACCACCAAAAGAGGACTTGCCCGGATTTCCTTTGGACGCGCCATCCGTGTTCAGTTTGATCCAACCAGGCCTAGGCCTTTGCCAACCTAGCTACATGAATCAGCCTCTTTTCCACCTGGGAAATGCCTCCCAAATTAAACGAATTTGAAACTAACTTAGCTTCTTCAATAACCACTCTTACCGGGCAATGAGGAACCTGAACTTCAGTTTGAAGAATGATAGCACTTCTCCATCTCCATGTGAACCACACTCCTGCCCCAAACAGGACACCCCAACTAAGCCCAAGGATTTTCTCATTCATCAAACGCAGGCTGGCATCAAGCCAAGTACGAATAGGCATAGTAAAGAACCATCCATGCCACCCACTAGGAATCACCGCCAACCATACCTGTTTTGGGAGATTGCAGTCCCTTAAAATATGAATGTCGTATTCTACCTCAGCCCCACAAATACTGCACTTCGGGCTTGCCGCTAATTAAGCCCCGTCGAAAACGAAGAAGACCCGAGTGAAGTCTGCTATGCCTCGCCAACCAAATGATATAAGACCACTTATTATAGCCCTTAAGCTTCAACACCCAACCAGCCAGTATCATGATGGTCGGACTCGCAACCTTCTAAGAGACGGTATGCCGTTTTGACTGAGCAGACCCCTCGTCTGTCTTCTCTCCAAACTAACATATCCGCACGACTACAATTACGGGAAAGAGATTGCCCCAGCACACAATCAGCAAGGTCATTCGGAAGGAAGCTGTTAATGCGGAGAATGTCCCAACTGCCATCAGGTAAACGGAAGTCACTCACCCGCATTCCAACTGGGAAATCAACTCCCCGCCCGATCTGCCAGTGACGTCCCCCCTGCCCACACATCATGGAAGAAATCCACCACCTCCCCCGTACCAGCTTTCCAAGAGAGGCCGAGATCCAAGAGGAATGAACACTTGGAAATGCCTCGCCAAACCCGATCGAGAAGACCCAGCCGGAAAAGGAAGGCCAAACACAGCTCCCTCTCTGCCATATTTCTCTCTAAAACAAATTGCCCAAAGCGAGACTGGATCCTTAGCAATGCTCCAAACCGCCTTGCCTAGCATAGCCGTATTCATACTATCCGTTCGACGAATCCCCATCCCTCCACTACACTTCGGCTGGCACACTTTGTCCCAAGCCAGGAGATGCATCTTCCGCGTGGTCGCCGAACCTCCCCACAAGAATCTATTATTCAGCTGATCCAATTTGTCGCAAACCGAACGATTTTAGCTTTTAGTTGAATTAGTTTTCCAACAATTACGCCATCTTTTAAACTCTCTCATATATAAAAGCTAAATTTAAAAAAATGAAATGGAAATTTCTTACCATTCATTACCATCCTACCAAACAAGATTTAAGTAAGGTTTAGTACTAAATCATCCTATGACATTTAGAACATTTACAATATTTTCACATTTAGTAAATATTAATTTAGGGCAATTTGGAATTTATCATTTCAGATTTTAAAACGCAATTGAGATTTTGCGTTTTGGTCAAAAATTGAGTTCCCGACCTTATAAATAGACCTCTAATACTTCTAGGGTTGATTGTACAAGCTTGATGCGCCGTTTTTGCTAGGTAAGTCAAAATTTCATCAACGTTGATGGAATTTATCATCCATCAAATCTATGGATCTACTAGTATTGTTCTTCTGATTGATGTGTAACTCTTAATTAAATCGATGCTTTTATTTTTTGTTAAGAGCTTCTGCGACATCAGAAAATTGGCCATCAGTATTGTCAGATTCTGAAATCTCTGTATATTTAAGATCTAAACAATTGATCTCATAGAGACTCAACTACGGTTAGAAAGCTTCTAAATTATTATTAAGTATGTTAATTTGTTATTGATTTTTGTAGATCACATTGTTTTATACTTTTTATTCTTATTACGAGTCAAGTTCATTACTTTCATTTTCATTTAGTTTATGCTAAAAATGTTTAATAGGTTTGTTGAGCTTCAAAACAAATAGAAAAATATCAATTTTGTATTGTTTCATTTCATATTTCCTGTCAATTTGGATTAGTGTAATTTCCCCCAAATTAGAGTCATTTTTTTTTATTTGACATCCATTTTTTGACATCTGTACAAAAAAAAAAAAATCATTCTAAGATCATTTTACCTTAAAATCGTAGAAAGAAATATTACTTTAATTACATGCACCTTGAATCCTTATTCAAAAGTGTTGGTAAGTCGGATAAAATAAATCTATGTTTAGTGGATCCAATTTTTTCAATATCTCTCACTCTATAAGATTGAACCACCGTCTTTTTAACCCCGATGATTCGGTTCATTTTGTTCACACTTTTTCTATTGAATAAACATAGATTTAATATATTTGACTTGATTAGTCTTAATCTTCTATTGAATTCATCATCATTATATATTGGTTCATTTTATTCGATCCACTTACATGCCTTATTATCATCAACTCCACTTTCATTATTGGTTAGTTGTAAGAGTGTTTATTTCGAATAATTTGATTTTTTTTTCTTCATGTTTTTTTTTCTTGTTTCAAATTGTATGTTACTAGTTATAATAGTGAAGATGGAGGGGGAGGAGGAGGGGGAGGGGGAGGGTAGATGTACTCTTTTGGTAGAGGTTAATGTTTGTCTTCACAAATTGAAAGTTGTTTAGTGGTGGATTATGATGTGCTTCAAGTGATTGAAGTCATGAATACACAGGGGGAGTGTAACAGTTCATTTGTTTTGATTGTAGGTGATATTTTAAATTTCTTTGAGCAGTTTGTTAGTATAGATTTTTTTCGTTACTAAATATACAAATTATGTGATTTATGCTTTGACTAGATCGTTGCTTTTGTGTCAGACTTATATGGTAGACTGTAGATTTACATGTTGCTGACGAGATTCAAATGTTTTAGTTGATAATATAAGTTAGTTCGTAGAAACAAATAACTTTTTTTTTTATCGGTCCTAAGATAAGTAAATTAAAAACTTATTGACCAGGTCACAACAAGAGAATATTAGTGTATATGCTAAAAAAAATGAAATATTCATTTATTTACCCTGTGTAAGCATTTATTGTGAGACAAACAGATTAATAGAACAATTAGAGGTCCAAGCATCCAAAATTTTGAGAAAAAAATCATTTTAATTACTCATTATCTTTTTTGTCTCATAGAAAACATTGGGGAGGAATATACCCCTGGATTCCAAATTTTTTAAAGTAAACAAATTTTCATCCATAACTGTCAGTTAAGAGAAGCTACCCAGATACACAGTCCACCAACCCCACCAATCATTCTATTATAGCTATAAAAAGAGACAGAATTAAGCACATTCTTGCATCCATATCACACTTCTTTGTCCAAATCAAATGGCTACATCTTGTTGTTCTTCTTCCTCTGAGCCTCTGATCCGGAATGTGCCTCCCAACCAGGAGACACAATCCACTGCCCTTGACTCCATTAATGGAAAAACTTGCCACCAGGTAGCTATTTTTGTTTGGTGAATGGAAGAATTTAATTCATAGATTAGTTTTGATAGTGGGTCTAAATACTTTGTTTAGGATTGGATCGAATAACCACTTGTTGAATTACATTCCTGCATTGTTTTTTCTATCAGTTGAGCTCCACAGCATGGTAGCTCTCATCTTCTAACCTAAAATATCCTTGCACCCGACTCAATGAGAATTGAATCCACGATCTTCTCGTAGGAAGATGTGTGACTTGACAATTGAGAGTCATTCTCTAAAGAACTGCACTGTTTTTTATAAAACTACCTTTTAGATTTTGATTATATGGTTTATTACTTTGTTTATGATTGGATTGAATAACCACGGGTTGAATTTCATTTATACATTTCTTTTATGAGTTGAGTTACACAACATGTCCCTTTTAACCAAAAATCTCATTCCATCCGATTCAATGAGTATTGCATATCCACTACCTCCCAAATGAACATGTGTGTTAAAATGAATGGTTGAGTGTTTTTACTTCAAACTTGACTTTTGTTTTGTTGTAGAATTTAATTGAATGATTCTGATCTTCTTCTTTTTTGTCTAATTTAAATTCCAGTGCCGGCAAAAGATTAAGGATCTGTTTTCACATTGCAAGAACTTGAAGGGCAACAAGCAGTGCTTAATCAAGTTGTGTGATAAGTGCCTACTGAACAGGTTAGTCATTGCACCTTAATTTGTTACATCGAATTTGGCCCGACAAGCCAGATCTCATTGTGCATCAATCTTATCGGATTTAGCTGACTGATTGCTTTATACTGAAATAGATACGCGGAGAAGGTAGAAGAGGTGGCATTGTTGAGTGATTGGAAGTGTCCCAAGTGCAGAGGAATTTGCAATTGCAGTGTGTGCAGGTAAGTTCTTGTGTTATTCGTAAAACCTATGCTTAATTGGCGTGTCTGCGAAAAAATCCGACATTCTAGTCAATTCGTTTGTAGGAAAAAAAGAGGTCAAATCCCAACTGGTATACTAGCGCCCAGAGCCAGGAAGAGTGGTTTTGCATCTGTCTCGGAAATGCTGAACATTGGGGGATTAGCCGCTGACAATAATTTGGATAACCCGAACAAGGTTTGAATTTTGATAGTGTTCTTGGAAATGTTTTGTGAATTTTGAGATTCTTTGTTTGATAGTAAATTTATGATGGATTCATACTTGTGATAGGTCTCTGTCACTGTCTCACCCAAAAAGTGGGGAAAGGAGAACTCTCGGGAAATTGATAATTGCAAATTGATATCTCCGAAGACTTCGGGGAAAGGTCTGAAGGAGATGAAAATTGGAAATGAAGGAGAAGTTTCTAATTCGCCAAAAGACGGTTCTAAAAGGCCTAAGGTTTCCAACGAAACATCTGATGGTGTTGATCATGAAATGAATGATCAAGAAATAGTAGCAAAACCGAAACCCAAAAGGGGCAGGCCTAAAAAGGAAAAAGTCGACGATGAACAAGTGAAGGACCTTCCGTTACCTCAAGGTGCTAACCTGAGCTCAGTTGCTGGCATAGACATATCTACTGAGTCTATTGGACATGCGCTACAATTCTTAGAATTTTGTGGAACATTCGGAGAGGTATATATGCAATTGTTATTCTACTTTTTAGACGTAACAATGCTCAAAGATTTACTTAAAATATCATTTTAGCTAGACTAGTTACTTTTTCTTGATTTCTTATTTATTATCATCAATCTACTTTCCCAATACTTTCCATTTACATCCAGGCTCTTGATATGCGGCGACCAAGAGCAGAATGTGTGCTCCGAGAAATTGTACAAGGGCAAGATAAGCGCCGGTGTCATTATTCTTCCACTGTACAATTTCATATCCAGTTGCTGCAACTGATACAAGAAAGGTATAAAAAAAATTCCCATATTAAACTACATATATGTTGCATTTCTTTAGGTGAAATGAGATAGGTTTTTAGCTAATGCACTGTCTGTTTAGGCCACCAACAATGAGCTCAAAAGACAGTGAAATTTCATGGTTGGAGGCGTGTGGGAAATGCATCTCAGAATCAGCAGTTCCAATGAGATCATTTCCCTCTACTTTTGACGACTATGCTAGATTAGCCCCAATGGAAAAGCTCACGCTGTTGAATTTTCTATGCGATGAGGCTCTTAGCACCGCGTAAGTTACACAAATCGTTTTGTACAATGCATTTATCTTTCTGATTTGAGTGCATCATTGTTGAATTGTTGTTAACCTTTGTTACAGCTACTTAAGAGGCTGGATTGAAGATGCAAATGCAAAATTTGCTAATAACAAGAAGGAGTCTAGACAAAAGGCTTTGGCTGCAAAGCAAAAGGTAACCATGGATATTTAAGATGATGTTGAATTAGTTAAAGTCAGTGATGACTTGTGAGTTGTAGCTAAAAAATCATATCCTGCATGCACAGGAAAAATGTCTAAGACTAAAGCTTCAGGATGAGGAAGCAACAACAATTATGGCGAGCAATGACCCGTCGTCAGCGTCTGAGCATGAAGCTGTTCTTGCGAGGATAAAAGACGAAGCTGCTCAAGCTCATGCTCAAGTGCTTGAGGCAATGGCCACGGTTTCTAATAGTGAGTTTCATTTTCCTTATTTCTTCGTTTTGTTTTTTCGAAACTTTCCTCGTAGTGACCTTGTTTTGTACCTAATTGTCGTAGGGGGAGAAAACTGTGCTGCTCTAAGAACAGAACCTCTGCTCTTAGATGATAATAAAGGCAATGGACGTATATTTTGGAAATTACGCCATTGCGTTGATGCACCAGAAGGTCTTTTGCTTCAAGGTTGGTGTAGAGTCCTGTTTCTTATCAGTATAATGTTTATTGTAATGCAAGATGATTCCTTACAATCTCCTTGATATTGCGCAGATATAGGAGCATGGGATGCATTTTCTCCGAGAGAAGAAAAATGGGTTGCCTATGATCCTGAACAGAAACCCGAAGTTGAGAAATATATCTCTTCCAAGAAGTAAGTTCACTTAGATTGAGCATTGGTTGCTAGCTCTTTCGGTGTTAATTTATATTTGCTATATTAGTGCATATAATTAGGTTATATAAAGTCATGCTAGTCAAAAGCGTTTTAGAGCAAGTGTCAGATATTGTATCGGACACAGATAAGTTGAGATGATAAGAGTGTCTGTGCGTCATAGTTTGTTACTCATCTTTTGCTCATATATATTGCAGGCTGAGAAGTCAAAGGAAGAGAAAGTATAAGGAGGAGGTTTCTGATAATGTTTCAGCTAATGAAGGAGAGACAAACTTGAAGCAAGAGGTTGGTGATCCAATTTCAGCGTCTGAAGGAGAGGTTG
The DNA here is from genome assembly GCA_036897625.1 of Pelargonium cotyledonis. NCBI lineage: Eukaryota > Viridiplantae > Streptophyta > Magnoliopsida > Geraniales > Geraniaceae > Pelargonium > Pelargonium cotyledonis. The sequence goes on along the minus strand of JAYMTA010000341.1, from coordinate 7,124 downwards.
CTGATCCATTTTTAGATGATGAAGGGGAGACAAAACTGATATAGAATATTTGCAATTTCATTACCATTTGTAATCGGAAGCTAACATGTAAAATTCCCTTTAGGTCTTCTGTAGCAAATTTTTATATTAGAAAATGTATGTTTGTAACAGTAGATCACATGAATCATATAAATGTATTTTTGAAACAACATATATATACAACATGAATAATAGAGAAGCAATATCTAGTTTTGAAAAGAAAAAAATCTAGTTTTGAAAAAAAATCTAAACATTTTCTTTTTATTATTTAGATATAAATTTGATTGGAATTGTTGGGTTGTACCATAAATTCGTCATGAATAATAAAGTAACAACTTTACTGTGGAATTTTTTAGTTTTGAAAAGAAGATGATGATATGATATGGGTTTCTGCATATGACATTTTATATTATAATTTTGAATTGAAATTATTGGTTTGTACAAATAAGAACAAAATTTCGTCTAGAAGACTTTTCACTTAAGAAAATCAATTTAGTACTTGTTATGAAATTGATGGAGCAAGAGCAAAACGAAAAACAAAATAAAAGAGACAAGAGATAGGGGAGAATAGAGAGATTTTATTTATAGCTTCAAACTTGTACTCTGTATAATATGAGACCCTTTATATAGGATCAATAACTTAACTACTTCTATTACAATTAGGAAATATAATTGCAGTCTACAACTAGAAAATACTTACTAAAAGAGGTTTAGGAGTACTAACATATAAGATAAATGCATGTATCGTCATCGTGAGACTTGAATCTGACAACAATAGATGAACATTAAATAAAAATATTTAAAGAAATGAATGGTTCATGTCATACTTGATACATGTACTGTAGTGGTGAAATTTGAACCGAATCACAACAAGTAAACATTAAATGAGAATACATGTACTGTCATACATGAAAAATACATGTACTGCCATCATGAGATTTGAACCGGACCACAACCATTGAACATTAAATGAAAATACAGAGAGAAATAATTAAATCGTTCATGTCATACTTAGTACATGGAAAATACATGTCCTGGCATCATGGAATCTGAACTGGACCACAACCATTGATCATTAATTAAATGAAAGTACATAGAGAAATAAATGGTTCATGTCATACTTGGTACATGTGTAAGATATTTGTACTATCATCTTGACATTTGAATTGGACCACAAGTACCATTGAACATTAAATGAAAATACAAAGAGAAATATATGATTCATGACATACTTGGTACATGTAAAATACATGTACTACTATCATAAAACCTGATTTGGACCACAACCATTGAACATTAAATGAAAATACGGAGAGAAATAAATGGTTCATGTCATATATTTGGTACATGTGTAAGATACATAACTGCCATCATGATATTTGAATCGAACCACAACCATTAAATGAAAATACAGAGAGAAATATATGGTTCATATCATACTTGGTACATGTTAAATACAAGTACTACCATCATACAATTTGAACTGGACCATAACCATTGAGCATTAAATGAAAATACATAAAGAAATAAATGGTTCATGTCATATACTTGGTACATGTGTAAGATACATGTCCTGTCATCATGATATTTGAATCGAACCACAACTATTGAACATTAAATGAAAATACAAAGAGAAATATATGGTTCATGTCATACTTGATACATGTAAAATACATGTACTGCCATCATGGAATCTCAACTGGACCACAACCATGTATTGAACATTAAATGAAAATACATAGAGAAATAAATGGTTCATGTCATATACTTGATACATATGTAAGATACATGTACTGTCATCATGAGATTTGAATCGGACCACAACCATTGAACATTAAATGAAAATACAAAGAGACATATATGATTCAAGTCATACATACTTGGTACATGTAAAATACATGTACTGCCATCATGGAATCTGAATTGGACCACAACCATTAAACATTAAATGATAATTTAGAGAGAAACAAAATGGTTCATGTCATACTTACCACAACCATTGTCCAAATTTTGTTATATAAAAAGACTATCATATTCTTCATTTAATTTTAAATTTTCAAATAGTGGTATTTGTTTGAATTTCTGAAGAAAAATTAGTAGTCTCTCACATGTTATAATCTTTAACATGTGATCCATATGTATGTATTGTGATTTATAAGAGAAAACAAGAAGAATAATATCATATGAAATATTATTAATTTTTCTTCACAAATTTAAATTAATATCATTATTTGAAAATTTAAGATTAAATGTATAATAGTATTTGTTTAGAGAATAAAAATTGGATTTTAAAACTTAAGATAATTAATTGTCGTTGACAAATACGGCAGAGCCGGGCAGGACCTCAAGGACAGAAACTCAAACTCAAAACCTCAAGTTAAGGTGGAACAACACCTTAGCAGTTGATCAACGCGTTTGATAATTATGTGGTGTATTTTTAAATTTGGTAGTCATCTGTTTGTGAATAAAACACATTAAATGTTTCCGTAATTACCCTTCTTTGTATACCTTCTCTATATATACCTTACGAATCCTGAAACTCTAACAACAATGGCATCTTCCCCAGATAGGATCAGCAATTTACCAGAAACTGTTATCTGCCACATCCTTTCCTTCCTCCCCGCCGAAGACCAAATCCGGACAGCCCTGTTGTCAAAAAACTGGGTGTCCCTCTGGTCCTCCGTCCCCGATCTCTATTTTAAGGCTACCAACAACACACAAAACCACCTCGACCGGTTCGCCAAATTCGTCGACACCGTCCTCCTCCGCCGCAGACTCCACAACATCCGTAAACTCCGGCTCCAATTACGCGACGAATACAGTCCCTCCGACACCACCTCACTGGTCCGCACCGCACTCTCAAGAAACGTCCAAGAGATCGATCTCGACCTAAGTTTTGGTCAAAAACGGTGCGAGCTCAGTGTCGTCAGCTGCAAGTCACTTGTTGTCTTGAAGCTCATTGGTGTTGGAGTTTTCATCGATGTTTCCGAATCCGATTTGCGGTTTCCGAGCCTCAAGACCTTGCATCTTAATTGGGTTGCCTCTGTCCCGAATCTGCTATCGGGCTGTCCGGTTCTTGAGGATCTTGTTGTGAATAAATGTTGTGATGATTTTAGGGTTTCTGTGCCTTCATTGAGAAGGTTGGCTGTTGATTTTCGGTGTCATGATACTTGCAGTCTTGTGGTGCAAGATGCTCCGGTTCTCGAGTACTTATCGTTGTCCTTAGGATCCTACGAAGTCACATCGATAAATGACCCGGTGATTGACCTATTGCTGCATGTTCTATCACTCTCCAGTCTCAGGTCACTGAAATTATTTTGCAGCGGAAGATGGGTAAGATCTGAATTTTTCTTTGCTGCACAGGCAATTGTGTTTCTTGTATTTTTGTATATATAGACTCTGATATATAGATCAAATAGTTGAAACTTGATTAGAACTCACACACAAAAAAAAAACCAACATTTAGAGTACGTCCACCGTTGCTAGTTTATGGAGTCACAAACTCGTAACCTCAAGATTACACAATAACAACATTACCATTGCATCAATACTCACCCTCTGACTAAAGACTTCTTATCAATTTTAATAGCGACATAATCCCCTTGTTCAAGCCTTGATATCAATCTCATGGTTAGCGAATGCCCCCTCCACATGCCACCATGTCATCGTCAAGTTAATTAGCGCACATACCATCTCGGACTTGATAGCTAGGTTATCCATTTTCGTGTCGCGTACTTACTCGTCATGTTATTAGAGCTAGTATATCCAAAGCTTAATGCGTAGAGCTTTTGTGGGTGTTAAGAGAAGAGAGTGTGTGTCACATGTCTTAGCAACCTCTTTTATTTTTTATTGTCCAATGTTTAACACTCATTACAATGAATCCTAGAGATGTGAAATAGTGGTGTTTAGTATCGAGTGTAAAGCTTAGCATCTTCTTCTTAACATCTTATCATTTCAATATTGCTTAATATCTCTATCAAAGGGCTAAAAAATTCTTAGAGACTCTCTTAGTATATCCACTGAAGATGCTCTTAATTAATATATCGAAGAATTCTCCTGCCCTGTGTTGTTCCTAATCTCCTTTCTTTATGTGGTTCCAAAACTGTCATTGTTTTTTAGTTTGAGACTCTTTTCATTTTTAGTTTCTAACAATATTTGTTATTGTTCTCAGTCGCAGAAAACTACTGTTCCTGCACACTTTGATGGCTTTCCTATGTTCAACAATTTGGTTTGTTTGGAGATTTATATTATGATGTTCTCTGAGTGGGATTTCATATTACGATCGCTGGAGAGCTGTCATAAGTTAGAAAATATTTACATTTTAAAGGTATGTTATATTGTTATAGTTTAACAAAATATGATTTTAATTAGTCCTATATTACATTTTTTAATTACCAACATATGTGTGAAATGTTTGTGTTTTCAACAGCGTGCTGTATGTCCGAAAGCACCTACAGAAAGCTGGATCCAACCTTCTGTTGTTCCTAAATGCTTCTCGTCGCGACTCAAAACATTTCATTTTGAAGGATTAAACAACTCGGAAGGCGAAATGGATTTCGCTATATATGTTTTAGAGAATGCGATGGTTTTGAAGAAGATGGTGGTTACGTTAATTTGTTCTCTTTCGAGTGAGGAAAGATGCTCTGTAGTGACTAAATTAACAAACGTTGCTGTGGGCTCTAAAGCATGTCAGCTTATCTTCAAATAAGGATATTTTTCTCAAGTGTATGTTTATTGTAATCTCTGTTCTCAAAGTTGAATAAGTAGTTAATTTAAGGATATGTTGCTGTATGTTTATTGTAATCTCTGATCTCGATCGTATGTGCTATGACTCTTATTCATATGTAATATTTACAATTTTCAAATATTTGCTAGGTAAGGAATAAATTAAGGTACATTGGATGAATTTTTTTGTAATCCATGTATAGCTTCCAATTATATGATTATGGCAATGAAGAGAACAACTTTAGTGTACTAAAAAATTAAAGCTTAATCAATTAGTAGCTATAATTATAGGAGGGTGGCAGGGCAGTCTTCTTTCATCACTTCATGATCAATTCTAATTAAGGAGATAATTAGATTTAGCTACCACATTAACTCAACCATGGCCTTTCATTGCCCATGAAATTAAACACCATTGCAGCTGAAGCCCTTCAAAAGGCTTTTAAAGGTATATACTTTTGCTAATTTGGGATTGAGTCTTAAGTTATGGATGAGGTACTAGTGCTTAAGTTAATTTATTATATGAGGTAATTTTAAAGTATGTCTTAGCCTGCATATATATATATATATATATAGTAATTTTCATATGCAAGAAAGGGAAGTACTTAAAATCACATATTAATAGAAAATGAGCTGTACATTAGTGAACTCTACACAGCATAATTAAAGATCCTTAAGAGTCAGTGTTCATTGCACAAATTAAGCTTAAAAGAAAAAGAATATTCTCCAAAAAGAAAAAAACAAATATAGCAATTATTAATTTGGGTACATCTATCCAAGACCCTTAATTACTATACTAGTTTTCTGCCCAACGTTGCTCCGGCCTCCGTAATATTTAATTGTTACATTATTGTCGCTTGATTTAGTATACATTTAATCTATTAGTTTTCAATTTTCAAGCAAAGTTTCTAAATAAAATTAATAAAAGTAACATTTCTCCATAATATAATTCAAAATTAACATTTCTCCATAATTTTTTAAATTTATTTCAGATAATATAATACATTTTTTAATACCAAAAAATCAACATCAACATTTCCAAATTAACGTAATAATTAAAATTTCATAATATAATACAAAATTTATGTGTTTATTAGTGGCAGGGCCGGTCCTAACATTTTGTAGGCCCGGGGTGAAATTTTTTTTGGGCCCTTAAGATATAAATGAGTTTTTCTTTTTGTCTTTTACCTATTTTATTGGGTTCTTTTATGTGTAGTTTCGATTCTTGGAAATTTAATCCCATCTTGTTCTTGGAATGATTTCTCTTTGTACTTCTGTCACTCTCTTCGACCGTGATAAACATGAATCACAAGTTAGATATTCTTTTACAGCTGGTCATATACACTAGTAACCATTTTGAAATCTCATTGTTTTCGAAAAATTATCGAATATTATATTTGAAAACAAATGTAACACTAACTAATTATTTTTTAGTATTCTCAAGTCATGTTTCATAAAAACTGAATTAAAGTTAAGCCATCGACTGGAAAGTATTATAATTTATAGTCATACAAATTATGGATTTTTTGGAAATTATAAAATACAACATCTCCATCCCAAAATGAGTGTTTGTAAAAAGTTACGTATGAGTTAGTTCCTGTTATATCATTCCTCACGTATCACCAAGGAAAAATGTTGCAACGAAATTTTTTTTGAAAGAAATCTTGTAACAAAATTAATTGACTTATTTTGAAGATATTATATGTAATTGATTATAACTAACTTTTCAAAAAGGGTAAAGTAAAAAAAAAACATACTTATATTGGAATAAAAATAGAAGAGAAGTTCTGTTTATTTTATCTATTAAATAACTATTGGTTTTGGTTTGTTGACGAGTAAATGTGTGGATCAATCGGTGAAAGATGGCATTGTTTTCAGAAGAGGTATCGTGTTCTAATTTTACCCAGGGCATTTTTCATTTAAAAATGCATATAAATTAGGCCATCATTAGAAAAAATGGTTGAAATTTATCAGTTATTTTAATGCAAATCTACAATTATGGTTTTACATAACGATTTTTTATAATAAAAAAATATTTAGCCAATTTAATGTATTTTTTGAATACACCAACTTAATATATTCAAATATTTGCTATAATATTTTCTTCTAACTACTAAACTAATTATTGAATTTGAATAATTATGTGTATATATATAATTAGATTTAATACATAAATATAAAAGATAAATATTAAGAATATCATTAAAATAACAGCTTAGAAATATTCGGTGGTCTCATATGCTCTCAAGTAGCATTTCTAGGGTTTGAGTTTTTTAGGGTTTGAGTGCTCAATATTCGGCGGCAACTGTGATCATTTGGGGGTGGCTAAGGCAGCGCAGGCTTAGTCGACACCGTGACAGCGCGGAACGGGTGTGCATCGGGGA